>OMNN01084606.1:0-11364 GCA_900302755.1 Chromis chromis
GTTTGTACAACAACATAATGTCACACCGTTTCTCCTGCAGTTCTTCAAGTGCACATAAAATTATACGTTAAATCACACAATAAAACATTACTAGGGCTGGTCCGAATAGCAATGTCTGTGCTCCGGATATTCGGGTCCAATTAATGACAAATAACCGAATATTAGGCTCGTACAGGGGGGGGTACGAATACTGCTCCATCTGTGGCGTGGCACTTGCTCCTCAGGGTGTTCATCGTCGGAGTCTGACAGCATTAGCATGGATATCTCATGCTGTTTTTTTTGGCGGTGGCACAGCAGCAGTGTCCTCGCCATGCCTTTCTGTCGGCTCCTGTTGGTGTGTACGAGTATTCGGATCTCAAAATTATTATCTGGATACCACCACAGCGACCGAATATTCGGATCCAGCCCTAAACATTATGGTAAATGGTAAATGGTCTGCACTTTTATAGCACCTTTCTATCTTAGTGGTACTCAAGGCGCTGACAATGTGCTTCACATTCACACACCAGTGGCGACAGACTTCCATGCAAGGTGCCTGCCTGCCATTGGGAGCAACTTGGGGTTCAGTGTCTTGCCCAAGGACACTTCGGGATGTGGAGGGGACCGGGGATCGAACCTCCAACCTTGCGATCAGTGGACAATCCACTTTACCACCTGAGCCACAGCCACCTACCCCTGTTGGACGGACCGGAGTCGACCTTTTAATGGAAACAGACACATAAAGACTGGAGCCAAACAGGCATGACTGAAGAAGAAGCAGAGAACAGCCTCAAAACAGCACTACAGACTCAGACACTGACCTTAAATTAAACAAATCCACATAAATTGAGGTAAATAATATAAATCATGTGGACCATCCCTTGTTTAACGATTTTAGACTGTTGCCCTCTGGGCATCGTTACAGATTGCCTTTAGCCACAAAGAAGGTGTGTAGGGGTTCGTTTGTGCCTAATGCAGTCAGCCTAATGAACAAGCGCTAGTGGAGAATGCGGCACATGAATATGTTTTATTGTTATTTATTGTGAACTGTCATTTTGTTGTTTGGCTGTGAATTTGTGAATGTGATGGTGAACCAAAGAAAAAATTCCAGAGGTGGACAATAAAGTTTGATTTGATGCCTTGTTTTTAAATTCTTTGGATTTTTTTTGTTTGTTTGTTTTTAAAGATTTATTTTTGGCCTTTAGTAGGTAGGACAGTAGATAGAGACAGAAACAGGAGAGAGTGGTGAAGGACATGTGGTAAACGCCCGAGGTCGGAATCGAACCCGGGACAGCCACTACACCTTAGCACTTGGGTCACACAACATAACCATTAGGCTATCAGGGCGCCTCATTCTTTGGATTTTTTATGGCACCCACCACCTGCATTTTGGGTTTTGTGCAGTTTGGGAAGTCCTTCTTGGTCTGTTTTAAGGGCCAACCGTTTCAATGGGAGGGAATCACATGCACAAATACACACAAACATGTACGTGCAGCCGGACTGACAACATAGAACAGAGAAGCTCGGATTACAACACAAACACAGGAAGTGTGACCTGCCAAGGACAACATCACTCCACTATATCTATGCATAACAGACAGGTGTGTGCTGCTCTATTAATGCTATATTTATGCCCAAAACCTCATATTATGTTCAGAATCTACACCTTAAAGCAGATGAGAAAATATGGAGCACGACAAATAAACATTTCACGCAAAAATACCAACATGGTTTGTCACATTTTCAGCACCACAAGTCAAGACAGAGGTGTTTGTTCCTCAGGACATGCTAGCAACAGTCTAAAAATAAGATAAACCTCCAAGCAGCAACACAAGACACAAGATTCTGTTGTTGTGTTTTCTCTGGTGAAATAAATTCCCGTAAACCCGTCCACGAATAGGACGATCGCTCCAGGCCTGATTGAGAGGAAACTAGTGTATGACATGGAACATCCATCAAGATTAGACCATCCATCAGAGGGGAGGCACAAAACATAGTCGGTGAGTCAGTTCAGCAGAAGAGCACCGATTGGCTTGTGTGTGTCTTCCCAGAGGAGCTGATGGAAGGAAATGATGCTCAGAGTCACAGGAAGATGTGGAGCTCTTGTAAAATGATATAATGATGATAAACTGAGGTTGGCCATCTGTTGTTTCTATCGCACGAGGCTGTGAGCTCTGATTTCATATGACTGGATGTGTGTCGACGTTTATTGGTTCATCGGCAACAAAGGTTTAGACACAAAACTGCAGGATATGATGCTCAACAACAAGTTGAAGCCAAAGTTATTCTACAAATAATAAACTGATTTAACAGGAGTTTTCTACACTGGAGTGAAATCTAGACTGTTGAAGCTGTTCATCCTTCATAAGAGTCAACAAACAACTCCTGGAATATACATGCAAAATATATATAAATGACCAAATTAAAGCATTTTGATCAAAACATCTTGTTGACATAACGGCCATTTATTATTATTATTTAATTACTATTTTTAAATTCACCACTAAGTATATTTAAAGTCAATACCAGTGTTATTAATGTTTATATTTATTATATTACCTGTGTTATCAGTTAATATCACCCCATGTAATCCATTAAAGTAAAATACCACCTTAATAAAAGTTTATTTTTTCACTTCATCTTACTTGATGGGCTGAATATTATTTATTATTTTAGAAGGTTTCACCTGAAGTGTGAGGATGATGATGTCTGATTGGCCAGAGCATCTTTAAAAACACGAGTGTTCACTGCCCTCTAGTGGCCATAGTGAGCAACTACAACACTACATTACAAGTGTGTTGAAATCCTATTAAATCCATTATCTATACACCGCTTAATCCTCTGCAGGGTCGCAGTGGGCTGGAGTCTATCCCAGCCGACTCGGGCGAAGGCAGGAGACACCCTGGACAGGTCACCAGGCTATCACAGGGCCACACATAGAGACAGACAACCAAGCACACTCTCACACCTGGACAATTTAGAATAATTAACCTCAGCAAGTTTTTGGACTGTGGGAGGAACCCGGTGAAAACCCACGCTGCACAGGAAGAACATGCAAACTCCACACAGAAAGATCCCAGGCGTCCTAAAGTATCTAAAATTTCCAGAATGTGTTTAGTAGACAATGGAGAGACTTGAAATCCTGGACTTAAGGTAAAGAAAAAATAAGTTTCATTAATTTAATATCAACCAACGCAGAAATGTGAGTTTAAATAACACACAATATTAAGTTGATACAATTACCAACATTATTATGTCACTGCTATCAAAATAACTTAAATAGTAAATATCTAACTTGCTTTTTCTTTTTTAAATCTTGCAATCATGCATTTAATTAAGAGGTGGGCATCGGTCCTCTGATGTATATCTTTGAGTGTACACACATTTACAGAGAACCTTTAAAGCATTTACATTTACAGACACGGTGTTTGGGTTTTGTGATTTTCATGACGATCTCAAAGTGAAACACAATAACTCATTTGTTTCATTTATTCTTGCTGATTGTCACATTCATAAATTTCAATTCAGAGTTTTTAAGTTTAAAAATAAATTGATGCACTACATATATTCTATTATGACTTCATCCGATTAGAAAGCGACTTAAGTTGTTTATTTTTCCTTTCGTTTGTATTTCTTACAATCTGCATTTTGTTTAAATTATATAAATACAATTGCAAGAAAAAGTATGTGAACCCTTTTGGAATTTCATGGTGTCCTGCCATAGACACCCTGCTTGTTCAATGTTTTACGTATGTAAACTCATGAACACAGATGTTAGCCAGTTCCAATGACGCCTTCAAATCTTTGGCTGCCACTCAGGGTTATTTCTTTACCTCATTAATGAGTCTTCGTTGTGCTCTTGGGGTCATTTTGACTGGTTGCCCACTTCTTGGTAGAGTAGCTACAGTCCCAAAGAGTCTCCATTTCTAGATCGTTTGCCTAACTGTAGACTGGTGAGTTTCTAAAGTATTTGAAATCACTTTGTAACCCTGTCTAGCTTCATGTAGATCAACAATTCTTGATCGTAGATCCTCTGAAAGCTCTTTTAGGCGAGGCATGGCTCACATCAGTGTATTTTTCTTGTGCAGAGCAAATTTTAAAAGTTTGAGTGTTTTTTATCGGTCAAAGTAGCTCTAGTCCACACCTCCAAACTCATGTTCTTAACAGGACTCCAGGTATGCTAACACCTGACAACAATTAACATTTTTGAGGTCATTAACTCAAGGGTTCACATACTTTTTCCACGAGCTCTATGAGGTTTTTATGTTCGTTCGCAAAAAAGACATGAAAGATCAGAATTTTTTGTGTGTTTTTATTTTAGGCACATTATATTTGTCAATACTCTTGACTTAGATGAAGATCAGATCACATTTTATGACAAATTAATGCAGAAAACCATGAAATTCCAAAGGGTTCACATACTTTTTCTTGCAATTGTATATGCTGTGCTTATTGTGCATTTTATTTCCTTTTGTTTTTATTGTTACATTTTAATTTTTGTGTACTGTGTGCTCTAATATTGTGTTTTTTCTAATACTATAGTTGTATTTTAATATTTTACTGCTTCCTAGATTGTACAGCACTTTGTCAAACCTCAATGTTTTAAAATGTGCTACATAAATAAACTCGACCTTGACCTATAGAACTCTGTTTAATCACTGTCTCAGACTGATGCTGCTGTATAAAATTAGGATCCCATGTTAATTATTATAGGTACTTATATTTGTTCCAATTTGCAGTCATTTTAGTGTGTCCTTTAGTAATCAAAAACACTTGTGCTACATGGAATACAAGAAGCACGTGTTACATCAATACTTTCAACTTATTTTTGCATCATTTTTACAACAATAACAGTAAAATCAGTGTGTGTGATTCTTAAAATAATATATTTATCAGATATTTTTTTAATTATATAATATATTTATTAACAGTAGATGCTAACATCTACATCAGTAGGCTATTAAGTGATGGACAGGATATTAGAAACACAGCAGTCCGTTTCCTTGAGACTTTGAGGTAGAAATTTACCTTAATTATCCTAATAGTTCAGTATTTACACTTGCATTATATTTGCATTAAGTCTGTCAGATAATTTAGTGACATCTCAATAAACTAGTTAAATAAAGTCTGTGGTTTAATAAACAGTGGGAGGTATTAATAGATTTAAACTGGTTAAATTAGGTCACTGTGGCATATTAGTAAACGAGACTGTCACTGAACAAAGTCAATCAAATTAAATGTGTTTTCACTTCCATTATTGCATTTAAATGAACCTGCTTTGGTGTCGCCCTCATTATTTTTAAAGGACATTGTTCACAAACCGTGTTCTGCCACCCAGGGGCAATATTGTCCCACTTTCCTCCTCTGTCGCTGCCCTGAACGTCTCAGCTCACTAACAGGTAGACGCTCTGGAGGGAGGTGGTGCTATTGCGCACAAAGCGCTCACTGCTGCGCAAACTACAGCATAACTGAACGTATCTCTCCGAACAGTTGATAAGTATAAATGTCGAGGCAGAGCTGAGCGTCCGAGGATCTGTTTCCCTTCTCCAGAAACATCCATGATGCTCTGCTGGAGGCTCTGAAGGCTCTGCGCGCTGATCGGTTTTAGAGTCGCCAGCAGTGCGCTTCGGTTTTGGACACACGATCTGCTGGACTGGCTGCATCGTTTTCTTACATTTTAACTTTGCTGATGTGTTTTGTGCGCGGAGGATTGTTCTTTTGAGGAGCATTTGGAGCCGTTTCACTTTGCATTTTTCTGTGTGTGTGTCGCTCTTGATACGGAGGAAAGCGCGCGTATGGGGCAGATATGCTTTGGCACCGTGGAAGTTTAGCCCCGCAGCCGCTCTCCTAAACTCCCATCTTTGCATTTTGATTATTAAACTTGAACTGGAACACCGCAGGAGGGTTTGAAAAACGACGGGGAGAAATGGCCAACGAGAGGAAACCGCGGCTTTGTATCATGACAAAAGGGGACAACGGGTATGGATTTCACTTGCATGGCGAGAAGGGGAAGAGCGGCCAGTTCATCCGCAAAGTGGAGGCTGGATCCCCCGCAGAAGCGTCGGGGATGCGCGCCGGGGACAGAGTGGTGGCGGTGAATGGAGTTAACGTGGAGAAAGAGACGCACCACCAGGCAAGTACCTTCCTATGTGGGATTTTTACTCATCTGATAAGAGACACGGCAACAGGTCACCCTGGCTGCTGGTGCGCGTCCTGACGCAGTGTGCCATGGCACAACCAGACCCTCCTCCTGCAGTCTGCGAGTTATAGCTGGGAAACTTATTGTCGATGATGTTTGTTTTTCATCCTGACAGTCTGTTGCACACTTTAATTAAAAACCTGTTGCTGCCTTAGGTGTACTTTCCATTCACATGATCCTTTTGACTCACCTGTACAGTGCCTTTTGTTTAGGAGGGAGGACTGCACTGACAAAGGCCTTCAGAAGAATGTTGTTTAGGAGAAGCTCCTCATATAGTCCCTTCTCTCGCTGGTGAATGTTTGCATGTTAAATATGGCTACAGATATGCGTGTGAAACTGTCACTGTGCAAATGACATCACCACCAAACTGCCTCCACCTTCTGTTTACACGTGGTGGTGTTGCACTCCGAGCCCTGGTTGGTGGTCAGACGGAGGCAGCAGGCTCAGATCATTATATTCCCAAGCAGCAGCCCTCCTCTCAGTCCGGTAGATTAGGTTTCTCTCTAACCTCGTTGCAGCTCAGATACAAAACAAACCTGTTGATCGCTTCGTGTTTGAAGCTCCAAGAGCAAATCTGCTGCTTCGAGTTTGAGATGGAGCATCGTGAGAGGCACATCTCCTCTCTGTGCAGCATATGACACATGTTTTCATGACTGATTCAGAGCTGCATAATGAGTTCAGGTTGTTTTCTTCATTAGTCACACACCACTTTTCTCCAGTGCATCATTTACTCAGAAAAGCACCTAATGTTCACATCTGAGAAGCCAGAACAATCACTCGAATAATGACTTAATTGCCATCTTACACGAGATACCGTCTGATATTTTGGTCAGTGTTGGTATATTTCCACTCTGACAGGTAGTGCACATCCACGACTCTTTCTAGTTCTCTGCAGCTACAAAATGATGATGTGTCCCGTCCCTCAGGTGGTCCAGCGGATCAAGGCCGTAGAGCACGAGACCAGGTTGCTGGTGGTCGACCACGAGACCCATGAAAGTCTACGCAGCCTTCGCCTCATAGCCACAGAGGAGATGGCCGTCGTGGGGACTGGGGCTCCTCCTTCCTCCTCCTCCTCCTCCCCCCCGGCCTCCCCGTCCCCTGCACCGTCCTCCACCCCGTCGTCCCCCATCAAGAAGCGGGAGAACGGCTCGGTGTCCAAGCAGCCCGTCGTACTGAGCGGCCAGGTGCAGAAACCCACCAGGAGGTCGCCGTCGAAGGCTGCTAAGAAGGTAAAGCTCCCAGAATGTGTTCAGCTTTATCATCAGGACTGCACTAAACACTGGGACATAAAGGGGTGTGGTTTTATAAAGAGGATGGAGCACAGTTACACACATTCTTGATAAGCGTTAAGATTCTCATGTAAGCACCAGCAGAAGGTCACAAAGTCTGGGAACCGGTACAAGCAGCTCCACCTAGCAGCACCTTTACCGTCACGTTTTTATCTTGTTTTTAAAATCTTTTCCAAGACAAAAGCAGAACAACAACACGCGGTAGCGCAGCAACTTCTTGTAGACACTACTGGTTGCTGGACAACTTAATGATGAAAACAAGACTTCAGGAAATGTGTTGTTTTTACACTTAAACAAGATATTTTCATATTATTTAGTGGGATGTAGAAATGGTGGTTGGCTTGTGCTAAGCTAAGCTAACCGACTATAAATTCAGATTTTATATTTACCATGCATAAATTAGAATAGTCTGACTCACTGAATGTAGACTTCAGGTATAAGTCTTCTTCTTTCTAGTCCCCTTCCACTATCTACATCAGGGGTGCCCAATCCTGGTCCTCGAGAGCCACTATCCTGCATGTTTTAGATGTTTCCCTCTTCCAACACATCTGATTCAAATGATCAGCTCATCATCAGCTCTGCAGAAGCCTGATAACGATCCTGATCATTTGAATCAGGTGTTGGAAGAGGGACACATCTAAAACATGTTGGATAGTGGCCCTCGAGGACCGGAGTTGCCCATCCCTGATCTACATGTTAAAATTCCCTTCACTTTGGGAAACAACAACCTCCAAGCAGGAACTTACAAGCTGAAATGTTTAGGTTTTGCCAAAGATTGTGCTATAAAGCAGATCTGCTTGATTCCCTGAGTGATATACCTGTTTTAACAACAGTGCGCGCCATTGTCTCCATAGTTATTTTGAAGGGGGCACCATCACTGCATCCTGGGCTAAGCACTGCCCGAGACGACTGTGACACACCACAGCATTTTTTGCTCTATACCATAATAACAATGAGGTGCAGTCAGACCATTCTCCTGTACAGCACTGAGCACATAGGTCCAACTCTGCCTTTACATGTGAAATCCTCCTGCGTCACTATTTTGTATGGTAAATGGTCTACACTCATGTATAGCATGTTTCAGCCTATGAAGTGACCCTGAGCTTCTAGAACTGATATCTCTCACTGAACTGCAAACCTCCTAATCAGTGTTCTAACAAGTATCCAGCCAACAAATACAAGTTTTCTCAGACACTCGTGAAGTATTCTTACAGATCTGTCTACTCCCAGATATAAATGTCAAAAATATTAAACACATTAGTGAACAGATTGCAGCTAGTGAGTCACAGATCCTCCTCAGCTCCGACATGCTTCTACCCCAGACTTTTTCTTGCCAGTTTAAGATTAGATTAGTCGATGTCATGCAAGTTCTGCAGCCTTCCATGCATGTGGTGTTGTGTTTCTGCCCACGAATGTGTGTTGTCCTGAGGGTAAAGCACAGCCAGCTGAAAGCATTCCAGATGTTGTGTTGGAGGTCGAAGAGGCCGGGAGAGGTCAGAGGCTGGTACCCGTCAGATGTTTGGAATCTGGCAGCGGACAACGTAGTGACTCTGCAGAACAGGAAATCCACAGAAATCGTAAAGCAGCTATGAATATAGACGGCTGGCTGGGAGATTTTCAGAATGCCTTCATTTTGTGGGTTTATTGTGAACGGAGAGTTAAGACGGAGTTGTTTTTGCAGGACAGTTACATCTCGTATTCCTTTTAGAATCGGTTGCATAATGCTCAATAAGCATGTTTTTGCTTTCATTTTTTGATTCCCTGTTTTCTTATGATTCCATGTTGACATGGAAAACAGGATGTGCTTCCGCTCTTCTCTGTCTCTCTTGGAAAAATCAGATCGGGTTTGGTTTCACATGGTCCCTATCAGGGGGGGGACGCGGCCGCTCAGCTTCTGCTTTCTGCATTTACACAACATGTGTTTTCACTTAGGTTTGCCCTGCCAATATGTGAGCAGCACTCAGCCACTATTTCTACCCGAGCAGTGACAGGGCCAATCAGTTAAATCTTAAAATGCGTGTGTGTCTTTGTTCAGTTCTGGCTTTGTGACCTGTGGGGAGAAATCCCAGCGCTTTTCTGGAGCTGGATTGGCCCGGCCAGGTTCAGGAAATGCTTCAAAGTCTCTCGTTTCTTTCTCTGTCTTAACGACTCCAATGAAAAACTGGAAAGAAAGCCGATCGAGACGAGCCAAGAGGCATTAGCAGTTCAAGATTAAAAGCAGAAAGATTGCAGGAAAGTGAATAAGCTTCTGTTTTAGGAAACACTTGCGTTGATTATTGAGACAAACCAACTTATAAAGGTGAAACTGAACATCGGAGAGTGAAACCAGTTTACATCTCTGTTCTGTCTCAAAGGAAGCTGCTCCACTACAAATATGCAAACTCAGTATTGACACAGCGCGATGATACAGCAGAATGTGTCTTGTGTTGTGGTCATCCGTCCATCTGGTTGGCAAGAAGCTTTGCCGATCGGTGCAGAGTATTGACCACGAGGAAAATGAATCACAGAGAGGAAAAAAAAACACAGTTAATAATCGTGCCTCTTGATTCTTTTATCTGCATCTCACAGCTGAAGAACTTGACTGACTTTGCCGAGTTTCGTTTCGCCCGTTCCGACCCGCAGAGCCGAGCTGCTGAGAGAAGCAAATTTCCTCTCCTATTTTATTTTTTGGGAAAGGTATGAGGAAAAGAGAGGCAGGGAGAATTTGGACGGGTGGGGGGGACCCAAAACTGAGCTCAGCCAGTACTAACCTTGAAGATTTCTGGGAAGGAGTTTCAGGAAGCCCCCCCTTTCGCCCTCCTTCCACCAGCACCACTGGGCTGTGGAACACGCTCATACGTTGCATTTTATTTCACTTTATATGTGAGTATTTAACGCCTAGATTTTTACAGCGTGAGGTGAGGGGAATGCTGTGCATAAGGTGAGAGAAACAGGTGCTAAATGCTAACATGAAAACAACAAGAGGTTAGCTGTTGGAGCTGCAGTGGGATGTTCCTCTGCATTCCAAATGGCAAACCTTTTTCTTTTTTCTTTCTGTACTTACTGCCAACCCTTACAAAGTACTGTTGCATGCAGTGTGCTCCTATTCTTTCTTCATATATAAGCATCACAGACTGCAGTTTAAAATCATCTGTTTGTACACTGTCTGCAGCTCAAGCTAGATCTGTATCTTCTACTGTACAGAGGATTGTGGGTCAGAATGGCCAAAGAGGCATGCTGGCTCGCATACTGCTAAATGACATTTGACAGACTATGTATTGGGACATACTAAATCTTTTTTTGCCATACTATAGAGCAGTGGTTCTCAACTGGTCCAGCCACAGGACCCACTATGTCTCTATTAATAACGGTCGCGACCCAAATTTTTGAAGTTTGCTGTTCCTGTTAACAAATTAAGGTTTATCTGGGTGTATCTCAACACATTTTGATACAGCTTGGGGAAATTTCGGCTTATTTTTTTGCTCATTTTGGTATATTTGGACACTTTTACCAAGTTCTGGTCATATTCTGTCCCATTCTGACAGATTCTGAGCACATGTTGGTCTATTTTTGGCATCCACTAAGCTGGCAGAGCCACATCTAGATGTTAATAGTGGACAACTACTGGTGTCACCACCACTAAATATCCTGCTATTGAAAGCAAACTGTGACACGAGAAACACGTCCTTTAAAATAAAAGACTTTGTATCACTACTTTTTTTTTGTATCACTACTTCCCGGTTAGGACACCTGGGATCTTTCTGTGTGGAGTTTGCATGTTCTCCCTGCTGGGTTCTCTCCAGGTTCTCCAGCTTCCTCCCACAATCCAGAAACATGCTGAGGTTAATTGATTATTCTAAATTGTCCGTAGGTGTGAATGAGAGTGAGATCGGAAGAGCGTCGTGTAGGGAAAGAGTG
>OMNN01084609.1:0-11722 GCA_900302755.1 Chromis chromis
TGCAAGGCTGCAATTCATCATGTCCAACCAATCATTAAATCACCTGATCACTGTGGGGAAAATGAGTGCGTTCGCGGAGCCGTGCAGGTCATTTTGATAAATGCATTCACAGAGCAGTGAGTGTGGCTTTCTGCCTGGATTTGACAGAACTAAAAAACAAGTACATTTGCCTCAGTCAAAGCTCCTGAATGGGTGTAGAAATCCTGTTTAA
The DNA here is from genome assembly GCA_900302755.1 of Chromis chromis. NCBI lineage: Eukaryota > Metazoa > Chordata > Actinopteri > Pomacentridae > Chromis > Chromis chromis. The sequence goes on from OMNN01084609.1 coordinate 212, forward strand.
TGGATTTAAAGGGACTCGGGAAGCGTAAGGATGTTGGACATGCAGGGGAAAGCTTTGACTCCTGCTGCCTTCAAGTGTAGACAGACAAAGAATAACTCAGGACAACTTTTGAATTTAAACAATGGCAAGATGATGATCGAGGCAAATTTGAGCTGTTTGGTGAAGATTTCAGTTTTTGCTTTCTTTCTAAAGTGAGATTTCAGCCTCACAAAGGTTCCTTCTGCGTTGTCTTTGCAAGTATTTCCAGCCTGACTCACAAAGAGGTGCAGCTACTCATCAGCATATACATTACAGCCTTTTAACCCTTTAAGACCTGAGCCTCAAAATGTCCACCTGGTGAGTGCTTGTTCCCATTTTTTCGTTGCGCTTTACAGCCAATATGGTGTCATTACGGTAATTTTACGGTAATTCTATCCAGTGGATTCCTGGGGGGCACAAATGAAATTACCATAATGACACTATATTGGCTGTAAAGCACAATGTCGTTGCACTTTACAGCCAATATGGTGTCATTACGGAAATTTTACGGTAATTTCATCCAGCGGATTCCTGGGGGGGCACGAATGAAATTACCGTAATGACACCATATTGGCTGTAAAGTGCAATGCCTCAGCTTTCAGAAACCGTTGGATTTTTTTCCGATAGCACAAACGGTGACATATTTACGGTATTCCAAAGTGCGCTAGCCCAAACGTGTCGCAGTTGACGCACTAGGACTTAAAGGGTTAAGCCTCAAATAGTGACACGGACTTTATTTGTCTCTGCTCTCTGAGTTCATCGCTGCAACAATGGACGTAAAAACTAAATGATTTGGGCAATTTGCAGAAGTTAGTTCGATCTCAGCAGCCTGCAGCATTAGGAGAAATAAACTGGTTTAATCTAATAATCTAACCTTTATTGATTCCTTCTCTGCATTTGACCCATCCTATTCAAAGTTAACCTTAACTATACATACTAGGAGCAGTGAGGTGCATGAGGGTCTTGCTCAAGGGCCCACAGTGGTGGTGACTGGGACAAGCGGTCACTCACTTTCCCACCTCAAGCTCTTGCCAGGACTCGAACCAGCGATCGGTTACAAGTTCGCTTCACAAACCACTGCTGTAGCTCAGGTGGTAGAGCGGGTTGTCCACTGATCGCAAGGTTGGCGGTTCGATCCCCGGCCCCTCCGCATGTCGAAGTGTCCACTGAACCCCAAGTTGCTCCCAATGGCAGGCAGACACCTTGCATGGAAGCTCTGTCTCCATTGGTGTGTGAATGTGTGAATGAGAAACACATTGTAAAGCACTTTGAGTACCATTAAGGTAGAAAGGCGCCATATAAGTACAGACCATTTACCATTTACTAGGCCAGCACTGTACCCGGTAAACCACACACTGAAAAACTGTCATATTTCACTCTGGTGCAACGTCACTACATACAGATCTGTGCCTTATGACTGTTTTGTACATTTACATTTTTGCTTATAATAATCTGTGCAATATCAGTGTTTTTGTACATATAGAATGATAATAATAATAATCCCCTGCAGTATCATTATTTTCCACGTTCAAAGGAAGCTGTGCAATATGTATTTTTTTATGTTTTCTACTCATGTCCCTTCATCCGTGCACTATACCCTTTGCACTGCAAACTTCCCCATGTGGGTTTAATAAAGGCTGATCTAATCTTTAAAAAAAATAGTATGACCTCATTAGGAAGTCAAGTCAAAGTCACTTGATGTATGAATCTCCAGGACCTTGGTCATCTTTTCTTACTGTGTTCCATTATATAAAGTGACATACTCCCAGATATAGATTGATTTTCGTTTGTTAGTTTAGTAGACTGTGTTTTAGATTCCAGTCACAGTAATCACATGTTCACACTCTTAATCTTCCCATCTTTGGCTCCTCTTCTTCACCCAAACAGCCCAAACCACTAACCTGCAGCCTCTGCTTCTGTCGCCTTTCATTTGTCTGAATTATTCTCGTTTTAAACGGAATAACAAACCCTTTTAGGACTAACGTGAAGTCAAAGACCGCACCGAGATCATCTGGATCATTTAAACATCAAATATCGTTTATGAAAAGGTCTTTTAAATCGGACTTATCCATCATCAATGCGCGCTTCAGTCTAACACTACAATCTCCGACGCTTCGTGAAGGCATCATCTCCAGCATGACGGAAGGGGGGAACCCCGGCGGTGTGACGTAGCAGAGCAGCCTGAGTGGTGACTCCCCATCCCAGCCCTGAAGCACCGTAAAGAACAACCGCGTTCTCCTGCTGCTTCCTGCGTCTGGTCCACGGATTCAGCTGCGTCCGGATCCTCCAGCTGACAGAAGACGCGCAGGTGAATGTTCCACGCGTGGGGGGGTTGTGGAAACAGTGTTTTATTGTGCAGAGCAGAGCAGCACAAAGGCAGCAGACAGAAAGGAGGCTGGGTGTCAGATGGGTCCCTCCCATCCAGGAAGGAGGCAGGTAGCAGCACCTGTTAGCAGCAGCTGTGTGCCGGAACAGGGAGTCAGGTTCACCCCCAGCCTCCTCCAGCTGTGGCAAAAGATCAGTTTTATCTCATGTGAATATTAAGTCCATTAAAGATAACGGGGCCACTTTAGTAGCAGGTAAGGGGCCCCACTCTGGAGCCTCAGGTGGACTTGAACCAGAGAGCTCAGGGCGCATCTCCTCTGTCCGTCAGAAAAGTGAGATGAGCTCCTGATGAGCAAAGGGTTAAAAGAGGCGCAGCTAGACGCCAGTGGAGCTGAAGTCATCCGGCAGAGCGCACAGCGAGGAGGAGGAGGAGGAGGAGGAGAGATACACCTCCTAAACACTGATCTAGGACGACTCAAGCTGCTGACGACCTGCTGTTTTCTTTTCATCACCACTCTGTTCTTTCTCCCTCCACTCTTGACACACAGAGCTCCAGAGGCGCACCGAGGAGGAGGAGGACGGAGGAAGACGTAAATACGCGCATCCCGGCGCCCCAACTATGGCTCCAACGACGCTCGTCGGTAAGCTCGGCCGGTCCTCCTCTGAGGAGCGGGCTGTAGTGCAGGATGAGAGGTCCGCTGCGCTCCACCGAGTGTGAGACCTGCAAGAAAATACCACTTGCCAGGTCGCTGTGCCCTCGGGGGACAGAAACAGACACCGTCGCTTCTCTCAGCCTGGAAACTGGAGGCTGGGAACGGCTCAGATCTGCCGTGCGTACAGTGCGCCTCCTTTCCAGAACTCTCCTGGAGATCCTCCAAGAAGCCGCTGTCTCTCCGAGCAACTTGGGAAAACTTTGGCCCACGGATTACTGCCCCTGAAGCCCGGCGGTGCTGAGCGTCCATGCGGGGAGCGCAGTGAGCATCGTGCGCTCTGCTGCGGGGATTTGGAAACGCAGCTCCGGGGTGATTTAAACTAAAAGTCCTGCAAAGTCTTCGAAAGTCCAGCAGCGAAGATGCCGGTCCGGAGGGGCCATGTGGCTCCGCAGAACACCTTCCTGGACACCATCATCAGGAAATTTGACAGTCAAAGTAAGATTAGAGTTTATCTTCACTGCCTCTCATTAAAACTCAGTTAATAATTGATTTCTCGTCACAGAGGCTGTTTGGCATCTTAATGATGTAGACTTACATTTTGTTTCCTAGAATTAACCTCAGTCATGATGTTTGCTGATGCAGCTCTGACGGTCAGGAGTGTTGAGGATGATTCTGTCTATGAATGAAACACATTTAAACGGATAATCTGGGGAGATCTTTTATAGCCCATGACTTTTCCTTGAAGGCATCACACTCCCTGCCCTGAGGAGGCTGTTTATGTCCTCAGCATGAACAGTTTGTTCACAGCTGAACCCTGCAGACGTCTGTCATTCAGGGATTATTTGGAGTCTGTCTTATAATAATAATTTCCTTCCACAAAGAACATTAGTTTAGTTTCCTCTCCTGCTGCTGCCGTCTTGACTGATTTTGTCTGCACTTGGACACACTTATCTGCTTTTGGGGGCATGGAATCAATTATCTGTGGCTCACCTCGTCTCCATATGTAAAATAGTTTTCATGTAGAAACCACTGCACTTCAGTAAACCTATTCCACATCTGCTCACCAAGCATGAAACTACGATATGCTTTGTTTTGTTTGGCTGGAAAGGGAAAAAAATAAACAAATGAAAGCTTCAAAAACAAACAAGCTACTAAATTTTGCATCGGAGCCCAGGGGCATGAAATTTGAGGCTGTCTATATTTCAGAATACACAGGCTTCATCTGTCCTCGCTTCCCCGCGGCGATGTTTCCTTTGATGCAAATCATTCATGTTTCCATCTCTGAACGTGTGACCAGACTTCAAATGTGCCTCATCCACCACAAACTGACTCACCTGCAGGGGCAGAGGAGGAAGGTGAGGATGATGATGGTTGTGGTTGGAGGGAAAAGTGGAGGACGTGTATCGTTAACGGCATCACCTTCAGGTTTGGACAGTCAGGTGGATCCAAGTGGTTTAAATGCAGCTTTTAGGGAATTTAAAGGTCAGTTGTGTCTTTCAGGGCGGACAGGATGAAGCTGAAGTGAAGTTTTGAGGAATCCTTCTCTAAAATGCTGAAAACAGGCTCCACCAAACCCCCATATGCTGCTGGGCTGAGCAGTTCACAGCAGGTGGAGTGTCTCTGAGTTTGTAACAGAGTCACGGCAGCAACACAGTCTCAGGGTGTTGAGGGGCGGCTATGGTGCTAAAAAAAACACCTCCTGACACAGAGGTGCTGAAAAGCAACTCCACACAAGTGCAGTGGGGTTGAATAATTGACGTTGGAGTCGGGGAATTGACATTAATCCTGTGGTACTTATTTTTCCATGCTGATGAGCGTGGATAACTCTGCAAAAGGTGAACATATTCCGCTGCTCGCTGGACTCGCCCCACTGCGTTCATATCTTTAAACGTTTCTTCACAGCAGATTTGCAGCTTGTTCAGTGGCAGGAAGCTTCCCTGAGAGCTGGAAGATTATTTATGAGAGAGGGGAACATTACCTACAACCTACAGGCACTGAACTTCACTAACTTCACATCTAAACATTTGACTCACGTCTTCAGATGACTTTTCTATCGGCTGCCGCAGGCCTTTGGTCGGACTAATCATGCGTGCTGATGACGGTGATGTCTAATGGTGGTGGGTAATGAACTGGTGGAGGACTGTTGGTGGATACGAGCAGCTGTGTAGACGTCCTCACTGAAGTAAGAGGCCCTGAAAGTTGAAACTGATCAGGCTGAGTGTCGACTGGTGGTTTCCTTTGCTGATTATTTTCTCCATTAGTCTTGAAAATGGCAGTGGCAGTAGTGGCGCAACAGGTTAATCAGAAGGTCAGAGGATCAAACCCCCACTGCGGGGGATCCTGAGCAAGGCCCTTAACCCCTGACTGCTCCCTGGGTGCTGCACCGTGGCAGCCCACTGCTCCTAGTATGTATATGTAACCGGTGGTGCAACAGGTCTTCACTGCACCAAATGTAAATGGCTCCTGACGAAACAGTGTAAAAACACAACATCCTCCGGTCAGTGACCACCACAAAACATGCCCCTACACAGATCACATGACACAGACATATGTTTCAGTGCAAAGTAAGCATCTCATAATGTGTTCAAGCTGGCCAATGAACTTAAAAATGTAATTAGCACAGGTTAAAATGTACATTTCCCCGGACTGCAAAATCGCTTACCTCTCCCACGGAGATCGGTAACAAAAGGGAAGAGAATTGGCGCGAGAACGCTGCTTATAGAGGGCAGTGTTACACAATAATGTACCCGTAGGGGAACAAACTGAGACCAAGGTTCCACATACAGACTCAGAGAATTAAGCAGTCAGGTATAAACCAAAACAAACAAATAAAACAAACTTACAGTCACACAGTTTTTGTATAATTATAACAATAATCATACAATTTATATACACACATTGTTACTGTAAACTTGACCCTGTTACATATAGTTAAGGTTAACTTTGAATAGGATGAATGCAGAGAAGGAATTTCCCCAAGGGGATCAATGATGATTAGATTATTAAAGAAATATGGATCGATGTTTCCCAAAGCCCAAGATGACGTCTTGTTTTGTCCAGAACCCAAAGATATTCAGTTTCCTATCAGAGAGCAAGAAACAAACCAGAAATGTTCACACAAACTCTTTAATCGAGTATCAAGATAACTGACAATTGATTTAATAAGTGAAAACTAACAGATTCATCAGTACAGCTCTAGTTTTAACTACACAGTGGAAAGATGTGCGGACACTCCTGAGTGTTTCTTCACCTCCATCCCTCTGGATCCCCCACTGCCCCACATCCCTGAAACCTGAGCCCCTCCTCTCATGTTATCCATAGTTAAGTAAACCAGTGTTTATGACGGGCAGAGTCCGGTGTTGGTTTTCACACTGAGGAGCACTGCTGTGTCTTTATTGTAGCAGGCTGAGTGAGCTTCATCTGAACTGCAATCAGGAGTGGCTCTATCCTGTTAGCTGGGTTATACAGTATGTGAAGGAAACGTTCTCATGTGGAACGTAGAGGTGGGGGTGTGGGGGGGTGCAGCCTTCATGGTAGACTGAACAGGGCAGAGTTTCTAAGATGGGACGGGTTTTAAAATAATGTCCTACGATCGCAAACCATGGATGCTTGATGCTCGGCTTCGGAGGGGATGATGATGATGAAGGAGCAAACTGCAGACCTTCATCACCTGTTATACTGTGTGAGACGTGGCTTCAGACAGTGACAGTTTCATCAGGCGGCTCTAAAATGGTTTTATAATGAAGTTTATAAAAGGCACCAAAGTTGGGTGGGCTGCATTAAAAGTCTGCAATGTTTCCACTCAGTAAATTTATGTAAAAAGCAGCACTCCAGAGGGGAAAACATACCCTCATGTGTCAATCATTTTGGGTGAATTTCTTTTCATATACACAAATAAATGCAGTATAAGTAAATGCAAATGTTCATATGCTATAATGAAAGCTGTAGACGGATGTGCAGCAGTTTGGTCTGTCCATCAGTCTGAAATACACTTACTAACGTATCAAAATGTACTAAATGAACATGGGATGGCCCCACCCTACTACTACTACACACACACACACTTTTTTTTAATATATAAGGCCCACCTCTTTTCCTGAATTTGGAGTTTTACTATCCAGTTTTCTCTCAGCTTGACAAAAAGTCTCCCTTTGGTCATTGATTAAACTCCTCTCTCTTCACTCACCCCTCCACTAGCAGCTCACCTATGACTCTGCTCAAACACTGTAAAACTACTCTACACTACACACTGGCAAGCTGTAAGGATTAGTGTATTGTAGCCACATACCGCCGACCAATTCTGAAGTAGAATAATAACACCCTGCAAGTTGACAGGATTGGTTCTTTAGTTGTCTGACATATGGAGACTCCAGAAGTCTGTGTTTTTGAGACTGTCATCAGCCCACTCAGCCACGACCGACTCCTCATTTCACTCATAATGTGTCTTCAAGCATATAAAAAGAGAAAAAAAAACTTTAAACCTGCAAATAAGTGATTAGTTCTAAAGTCCTACATGAAGATGACTTTAATGTCAGGTTTTCAATTAGTGCTCACTGAGAGTGGAAAAGCAGCCCTGCGTTAAAAACAAGGCAAGAGGCTGGTGAGAAAATGATCCGTTCAAAGATAATTTTAAATAATGAAGGTATCCAAAGTCAGAAGGCTCATCAGACGCCAAAGGACTGAAATATTCTGCTCTGAGACGGGACTTTGTAAGTCTGGAGAGCAGTCATTGTGACCGTTAGCTGCTCATACGTATCCTAACACATTCATACTGCCCTTAAAGCTGTTCATTCATTCATTCATTCATTCATTTTTATTTTGCACAGTTAAAATATCCAGTAGATAGAAATAAATATATACCACCTATATCAAAAAAACTATAAGAAAATCAGATTTTTGAAAAGAAAACACAAGAAAAAATTAAACATACATACACATAGAGACACATATACAGATACACATGCTTGTCACATGCTTAACAATATAAAACTAGACATTCCAAATTGTAGAAACAAAACAATAAAAAATATATAATATTATGAATTAGCAATCAAATGACCTTTTAAACATCTCTTAAAACTTTCAATATTATGACATTTTTTAGCTAAATAAGTCATATTATTCCATAATTTAGCTGCTCTGTATCTTATTGAACACTGACAGCCTGGTGAGGAGCTGAGGAAGATGAAGATCAGCTGATTGTCGAGTTTCATGGATCTCTGAATTAATTTGGAAATAGGACAGTGAATCAGGTGTTGGAAGAGGGAAGCATCTAAAACATGCAGGATTGGGGTCCTCGAGGACCAGGAGTTTGAGACCCCTGAAGTACAAATGTAACCGGTCGTGCCTTGGCTCTTCGCTGCACCAAGCTTAACCGGTGGTTACTGCACCAAATCTAACCGGCATGTCTGACTCTGCGTTGTGTTGTGTTGATGGAATGATTCAGACGTCGGTCTCATTGAAAGCGGTTCATTCATGGCTCCTGACGAAACAGTGTAAAAACACAAAATCCTCCGGTCAGTGACCACAAACATGCCCCTACACAAACCAAATGACACAGACATATGTTTCAGTGCAAAGTAAGCGTCTCATATCATGTTCAAGCTAGCCAATTAACATAAAAATGTATTTAGCACAGGTTAAAATGTACATTTCCCCGGACTGCCAAACCGCTTACCTCTCCCACGGAGATCGGTAACAAAAGGGAAGTGAATTGGCGCGAGAACGTTGCTTATAGAGGGCAGTGTTACACCATAACGTACCCATAGGGGAACAAACTGGGACCAAGGTTCCACATAGAGACTCGGAGGATTAAGCAGTCAGGTATCAACCAAAACAAACAAATAAAATAAACTTACAGTTTCACAGTTTTTGTGTAATTATAACAATAATCATACAATTTCTATACACACATTGTTACTGTAAAATTGGCCCTGTTACACAAGTACTCAAGTATTCAGCACCATGAGGTACTTTACTGGAGTATTTCCATTTCATGCTATTTTATGCTTCCACATTTCATATAACAAGCTTTAAAGATACAACCTTTAGATTAAATCAGTGGTCAGAGTTAACAGCAGTGATTTTTACTCTAAACTTCTTACAGGAAACGTTAAAATGATCAAAAATATAAGAGAAAATCTGAAAATAGATTGAGTTGATTTTCTTCTAAAGCTTCTCCTGTTAATAATTTGATCATGTTGAAGTAATGCATCAGTCAGAGGCTCCACAAAGTACTTTAACTTGTAGTGGATGTTTACCCTGAATACTTCCTTTATAACGTTTAGTTCAGGAGAATATCTGAGATGAAACCTTCGTCCTCCTTGCAGGAAACATCAGAACAGTGAAAACACAAAGCGAGCAGCTGAAATGAAGCCAGCAGCTGAGTTTTAATCACCCATGTCCTCGTTAACCCGTCCGGTCCTGCAGGACGTTTCTTCTGCTCGTCTTTTCCTCCAAACTGCAATTGATTCAGAATCCTGAGCGGAAAAACAGACAAAGGGTCATCTATTATCCTCCTCTCTCCTCTCCTCGACCCATCCTTGGCGGTCACCCCGTTAAGGGAGGCTCTGGGGAGGCCGGCTCGCTCCACTTCTCCAGCCCAGGCTCGGGCTAATTGGTGGATCCACCAGGGAGCCCTCCAACCGCCGGCTGCCCAGAACGGGAGCCCGTTTCCAGGCATGTGATCGGCTGAACGGGGGGCTGGAGGTCTGAGGACACGGACTCCCAGGAGAGGAGTGGGCGGCACAAGAGGAAACTTCTGAAGCACTGAGTGAGAAAGCTGCTCCAGGCCTCATTCCGACGGGGGACGGATGGACGTCCTGATGTAAAGCAGCGCTCGGAGCTCGTGAGCTGCTGGACTCGGGGTAATTGACAGGCAGACTGCAGCTTTGTGCCTCAGATCGATGGTCATCTGAACCCCGGGAGAGCGAGAGGCCAGGACGGATGAAAAGCCAAGACTCTGCTTTTGTTGTCCAGCGCCGTCGGCTAGGCTCCCCGAGGGCCGGCCACACAAATATGAAGGATTAAAACCATGACAGGAAGCCAGAATAAACCTTCTATTCCCCCCCGATGCTCCCAGACTCGGCTTCCACAGAAAGTCTTTCAAACCTTTTGGCCGAGCCGGTCTTCAGTGACCGTCTGGGTCCAGGGAGGAAAGCCTCAGTATGACACGGTTGGATCTGATCATGCAGACCGATGCAAACTACAAACCAGAGCGGCTGCACAGAAGCTGCTGTGTGATTTATGGTGGAGCGTTCGTGTTTCCAGGAGCCATGTGAAGGTTTTAGGACGAAGCAGTCAGAACATTCTGGAGCTGCAGAAAGTTTCTACAAGAAGTTTCTGGAGATGCTGAACCCTTAAAACCTAATTAACATGTGAACGTCTCAAAATTCAGTCAAATTATTTTACAAAACTCAACAAACTCCAACCTGATGAAGCAGAAGGTGTCTTAACCTTCCTCCTGTTCTCTTTCTGTTAGCATCTCTTATGCTAACAGCTCGGTTTTGACTTGTGTCTTAAATCAGCTCTAAAATCCACTAAAACTATTTCCTATCATCCAGGTTGTTTCTCATCTCCTGGTCTCCTCGTCAGGCTTCCTGATCCATCAACATGTTGCTTCTAATATTCTTGCTGTGGGTCTTTTGTTGTCAGTTTACCTCGATGGACTCTGGAGTCACCAGCTGTGTTGACGTCACATGTCTGGAAATGAACGTCTTGTTTGTTGTGTTTTTGTGCAGGTTTATGCAGGAGTGGAGAATCCATCCAGGTCATGGTTGTCCTCGTAGTTTCAATCGTAGCATCTGGACTTCATCTGGACACCTCTCATCCAAGATGAGAGGTGGAACATCTTGGACAAACTCAACCAAGTCCAGATGATTGAAACTACGATGATTCTAACCTGATCTGTGTGAATATAAAGACCAGGAATCACAGAAGATGCATTCAGGGACCATCAGGAAGTTGAATACGTGGTTGGTTCTGGCTCTGATGAATGCTACAGTTTTAATATTTAAATAAGAAAACGTTCTTCTAAACCAGGGGTGTCCAGTCCTGGTCCTCGAGGGCCCCTATCCTGCATGTTCTAGATGCGTCCCTCTTCCACTTGATTCAAATGATCATCTCATCATCAGCTCTGCAGAAGCCTAAAAACAATCCTGATCATTAGAATCAGGTGGAAGAAGGAAGCATCTAGAACATGCAAGATTTTTACCCCTGGGTATCTGGGAAAACAAGGCAGCATGATGATCCCCTGTTGGCTGACCTGATGGTTTCAGTTTGGCTCTAATTATTGCTTCATAATCTGGTTTTTATAACTGGGTCAAACCGACCCGAACAACGCAAAGAGCATTTTAAAATTTAGTGAAAAACATTCTGTTTTATTTTGTTGAAGTAGATCCTGACTAAGTCTAAAAGCCTTGATGTAATAAACTAATTGATGTGCTTCTTTGATGCATTTAAAACCTAAAAACAGGTCGGTGCCGAGCCGAACACAGGAGGAAGGTTAAATGTTGTT
>OMNN01084610.1:12661-23889 GCA_900302755.1 Chromis chromis
GGCAACAGAAACAAGTTGGAAGAACAACACGGACATATGATTATTGAAGTTTATATGGCTAACTTGTTTGCAACCATTATTTTCACATTCAGACGTTATGGAGGAGCAGAGTTCATTAGGAGTCAAGTGTCTGGCAACCTGAGAAATGCAAGGTTTTGGCTCTGTGTTTGGGTGTTTGTGTTTGTCTCCTAAAGAAAATATGTGGTTCTTTATCTGTTAAATACTCCACTATGGTCACCAGCTGCCATTAGGTGCTCAGCAGGTAGCATACAGTGGGTTTTAGATGAAAACAGTGCAGCTAAAAGCTGAGCTGTCAGTAGTATTTACATTTGCACACAGTGCATTCAGAAAGTATTCTCACCCCATAACTTTTTTCATATTTTGTTGTAAATTTTGCCCAGAGAAGGGGCGTAGTAAGAAAGGTGACCAAAGGCCTCATTATAACTCTGGCTGAGCTCTGAAGATCTTGTGTGCCACTACAGCCCTCCAATGATCTGGGCAGACAGAAGCCTCTCCACTGTGACAGACACATGAAGACCATCCCCAGTTTAAAAAAAAAAAAAAACTTACAGCACACAATATTCTCTGTTCTAATTAAATCAACATTGAACTGTTTAGCTTCAATTCTACATCTACATTTTGACATCAACTCCAGAGGAAACAAGGCACCACTTCTCACCTGGTCAATACAATCCCAACAGTGAAGCAAGGTGGTGGCAGCCTCATGCTGTGGGGGTGTTTTTCATAGGCAGGGACAGTGAGACCGGTCAGGGTCAAAGGAAAGCTGAAGGGGCATAGATAACCTTAATGAAAACCGGGTCCAGAGATCTCAGGACCTCAGACTGGGCTGAAGATTTATACAATAACAATAACCCTAAGCACACAGCCCTGACAATGCTGCAGTGGCTTAAGGTGAACTCTGTGAATATCCCTAAGCCAGAGCCCTGACTTCAACCCAATGGAGCATCTCTAGAGTGTCCTGAAATTGTCTGTCCATCTGTCCCATCTAACCTCACAGAGCTTAGGAGGATCTGCATAGAAGAATCTCCAAATCCAGGTATGCAAAGCTTGTGACATCACAGCCAAGAAGACTAAAGGCTGTAATCGATGCCAAAGATGCTTCAACTAAGTACTGAGCAAAGGGTTTGAATACTTGAATTTTTACTTTTCAGTAAATTTGCAAACATTTCTAAAATGTTGTTTTCACATTGTCATTATGTGGTGTTGAGTATAGATTGATGAGTGGAAAAAGATATTTAAATGATTTTCGCATAAGGCTGCAACATCAAAAAATGTAAAAAAGAAAAAGGTGAAGGGGTCTGAATAGTTGTATATGAGCAACAACAAAGGCACATACAGTATGCTATGTGTTGTTGGCTCTTTATAGAAACATGGTATTCTAAATGCTGCTCATATGCTAGATGAACAGAAGAAACGTATGTTACATTTTAAACCAACAAAATTAAAATACTGTATATCTGCTCCCGACTGGACAGCATCCAGAGATAACTGACTGAAGATGGGAGAGTTCTTTCATCGCATATGCTCCCTGTGGTCTCAGCAGTCTGACGGGGAGACAGTGTAACCATGACCTGATTACCTGTCCCCTGAAGCCTGTAATCACTAAGGCCAGCAGACAGGCACTGTCGGTCCGCTGACAGGGAGGATAATTGAAGCTGATGGTACATGCTGCTAGCCCCGCTAATGAAATATGAAAACAAAGAGCAGGGACAAGGCAGCAGGGATGAGGACAAATGCCTGAACTACAGAGCAAATAGTTTCTGTCTATTAACCATCTACTTTTCACTTCACCTGCCCATCAGACATTTAATATATTGGCTTATATAGAATGATAATAATAATAATCTAACTTACCCTAATCTAACCTTTATCTAACCCTTAATCTAACCTTATTGATCCCCTTGGGGAAATTCCTTCTCTGCACTGACCCATCCTATTCAAAGTTAACCTTAACTATACATACTAGGAGCAGTGGGCTGCCACGGTGCAGCGCCCGGGGAGCAGTCAGGGGTTAAGGGCCTTGCTCAAGGGCCCACAGTGGTGGTGACTGGGACAAGCGGTCGCTCTCACTTTCCCACTTCAACTTCTTGCCAATCTGGGGACTCAAACCGGCAAGCCACAAGTTCGCTTCACAAACCACTAGGCCACCACTGCCCCTAATGATATGTGGATAAGCCCACGCAATAGCTTTATTAGCATTAGGTCTTTTCTACAGGAAATGACATCATGTCTCAGGTTTTCCCCTTTTCATGCTCATCAAAGACGAATGTGTTCAATTTTAGTTTAGTGATAAAATGCTAATGCACTGCACAGTGCCACTGCTGGGTCAGTTACAGTGTAGCTTATAAAAAATACATGAATCCAGCACCTTAACATCCTGAAGGGAGTTTCAAAACTGGGATAACTGAGGCCTTAGCAAACAGTAGGGGATAACGTCCTGGCTGATTATTGCACCAGGTAGTCAGCATTTTTCCGTTTATTTGTATTATAATTTTTAAAATAAAAACAAATAACTAAATATAAGCGTTTTAATTTTAATTAAATTTAAGGAAATAAAATTGTGCCACTTTGGCTATGATGCAGCCATCTCTCCCTATCTGTAGCCACTCTGATCCCATGCAATGTTCTGCCCACAGCACTATTTGATAGGTTACATGTCACAAGAAACTGCCTATTGACACTGAAGGGTAAATATGGAAAGTTTCTCTTTAAATAGAACATACATAAATAATAAAAAATAAAAAAGGGAAATTTCAGCTTAGCCTAAGTTGAACCTAAGTTACTTAGGTCTCTGTTGGTGTTTGTGTTATTTTAAATCTTTTTCATTTTTCCTGCAAATATGTATCCGTTTCAAATTGGTTGGTTATTGGTTATTGATCTACTTGATTACTAGTAACTGGTATCAGAATTAGTCAAACACTACATCAACTGACCTCTAACTGACAGTTTAATGTCCTGTGAATTATTTATTTATTTTCATTAACAGATGTTAGAGGACATTTCTCAGACTTCTTGAATCTGACTAAACACTTCATTCCAAAATAAGGCATCAAAGGTGGGTGTGGAAATGAGACCGTCTTCATGCTGCCTGATACATATTCCTGACGAAGGGAAATGCTCTGTGGGAATCTGGGTAAAGTAATGCATTTTCTTGACCTACACTGCAAGAATGTTGAACTGTTCAGAAATGTTAAGACTATATTTGGCTCGAGGCACAGTGTTTTGAAGCTTCTGGCACCCATGAGTTGGTCAGGGCTGTTCAATGTTTATCACTCATCTCAAAGAGCTGCTCTGATGAGCTGGCTGCTTTATTAATTAATAGACACTGACAAAGCAACCACAGCCCGTCTCAAATTAAAAATACAACAGTGTTTATGCACAGTGAGCTTTGTCATTCTCTCTTTTCTTGCTAACATTGTTTTCCGTGAAATTATCTGCATTAACAAGGGCCGATGTGGTCCAAATGTGAGGCTTACATGTGTTCAAACAGTTGTATAATGTATCCTAATTCATTTATAGATGTGAAAAAATATTAAAATATGATATAAATTTTCTCCAGTCAGCCATCATTGTTCCCCATTACAATTATCCAGACAGATCGTGGATGTCTTAAGAGCTGAATACAGTACCACCACACCACTCAGCCTTGCTGGTATTTGTCCCAGTGGCCATTTGCAGAACAGCAATGGATCATATATTCTGGAGCCCAAAAAGCATTTCCTCTATAGACCAACATTATAAACTAAAATAGCACTCTTTATGTTATGAATATTTAATCCACAGAGGCTTCATATTTGAAAAATAGCCTAGAAAAGTTCTTTTGGAGTTACGGCATCCCAATGTATAGTCTATCAGCCGAGTGGGAACATGTGGGCAGGGCCAGCAGGGGAAACACTAAGTGGAAGGCTGGAAGCAAACCTGGAAGCTAGAAAAGCTCATGAGTGGATGCCATGATTTTGAGTTCGGTATCCAAGTCTCCTGAATACATCCATGAGAGACAATAAAGCCAAAATTAGTTAAGTGCAGATATATCAGTATCTGTTTAGGCTGACCAATAGTCTCCATTACAAAATTAGACCAACGAAGACAGAGAGAGATACAATTTTTCAAACTTCCAAATATAAATATCAATATCAGATTTTAAAAAAAATAAAAATCCAACCTCAGTTAAGCTACAGTCACATCATCACAAAGGTCACATTTGGAGGCAGTGGGGTCCTAGTGGTTTGTGAAGCGAACTTGTAACCAGTGGGTCGCCGGTTCGAGACCCTGGCTGGCAGGAGGTTGAGGTGGGAAAGTGAGAGTGACCGCTTGTCCCAGTCACCACCACTGTGGGCCCTTGAGCAAGGCCCTTAACCCCTGACTGCTCCCCGGGCGCTGCACTGCGGCAGCCCACTGCTCCTACTATGTATAGTTAAGGTTAACTTTGAATAGAATGAATGCAGAGAAGGAAGGAACCCAAGGGGATCAATAAAGGTTAGATTATTATCATTAAAAAACCTACACGTTTACAGTTATGAAACTCAATGTATTAGTGCTCTTGGATGATTTTGGATTTTGTTGCTCTGTTTTCTACATGACACGAGTTAAGAGTGATTGCTTTGAATATTTGAACAATGAACAAACACTCTTGTTCTCAGTTAATAGTGAGTCATTTTAAGACTCTCATGGTCATATTTTCCAAAGCATTAAAGAGTTTTGCATTAACTTGACATTTCTGTGGAACAGGTGTTTCCCAGACAGTCACTGGTTTTAGTCTTCTCTACTTTTAATCTGTTTTAAAGAGTCACAAAAGCTTTTTTAATTGATTCTATCACAAGTGTAAAACAAGAAGTAACACAAGAATGGCTTGTAGCGCCACATTATGTAATAATGCCACATTTTGTAATAAAATTCTTGAACGCAATATGTTATAAACTTTGCCACATTTTGTAAAAACAGTAAGAACATACAGTACTTTTTGTTACTATGCAGCGTATTTTAACTAAGAACAAAGAATGAATTTTGTCACTTACAATGAATTGCTTTGGGGTAGGGTCTCTGGAAGGGTAGGAAGCACTGCATTACTTTATCTAGATTTTCACACTACTGCATAATAACACATTTTTCTCTGACCATGCATCTGCTGGCATCAATGTAACAAAAAGCCAACTGTAGTTATTTAAACTCTCCCACAAATGTCATGCTGTTTTTAACACTGAGTTCACTGCTGGGCATACAGATGGTAGACTTTTTTTGTCACGAGGCCTGTTTGTAAAGCTGATGTTTGTGGTGTCACTTACCATTTGAATATAGCTTCAATCAATGTTTTTCTACAGGATGTCATGGGGATATAGTATTTTTTGGCATCTTTAGGGTGCTCATTGTCGGAGCCAGACAACTGAGACCACTACTCGCGCTATGGTGGCACAATATCCCTTTTTTCCCCGCAGCAAATTACTGTTGGCCGAATAGTTGTTTTTTGGTCCCTTCTTTTATTTGCCTGCAGGCAACACTGCCATGTAGAATTTGCTACACTTGCTGTTTATTAACTAGGGGTGGGAATCACAGGGTACCTCACAATATTGATACTATCGATAATCGATATATTCCAAGACAATCACATAACGATATATCATGTAATGAGCAGCGTGGAAGGAAGACGCTTGAGCCAGGGCTTTTGTCTTTTATGCCCCTTTTTTGCACCCACAGTAGAACACCAACATTCAAACAGTGGCAGGTAGCCATCAACCCCGCTACCCTTCTCACTCATGGTGCAAAAACATTAATTAAACTCCAAACTCCCATAATGCATTGCAGCACAACAGTCCCGTACTAGCGACCGGCTCTGCATCGCTACAATATCTGTAACTGAAAAATACAATGTTGGTGGTGTTGCCTGTGTACTTTACTTTTGCGAGGCAGTTCTTGCATAGGGCATAGTCTTTGTCCAGCTTGTTCCCTCCATGTTGCCAAAGCCCAGATGGGTCCACACTTTGGACTTAAACATGGATGGGGCGTCTCTTACGGTAGTGTTGCTGTCCTCCATTCTACCTGTACAAACTCTTCTTGAGCCAATTCATTTCCGCTCAAGTCTCCTTCATTCATGTGATAAATGCCACCGTGTGGAGTCATTAAGTAGTGACGCTGGGGAAATGGCAGCTGGCAGGGGAATCTGGCAGGGTTTAGAGCGCCTTATTAGATTAATTAAAGTATCCATATTTGGCGCCAGCGTGTCGATACTCATATCGCACGAGGAGGAACGACGATATATCGCTGTGTCCATATTTTGTCCCACCCTTATTATTAACTTGCAATACTTGCTTTTTCAATCTTTTATATTTCTTTGAAAGTCATTGTTTACTGTTATGCACCAAAACACGCAGTTGGCAATAAAACAGATTCCAATTCTGATTCTAGAAGTACATGAGAACTCATATTTAGTATCATAAGGTTTTTATGAAACCCTAAAAATCTGAAATGGCTGCTTCAGTTATACTGTTTTAATTGTTGATAAAAGTCATAAGACAATTACATTCGAAATTACATAAGCTAAGTAAGAAAAAGTGTCACACACCTAGTTGAGACATCACTCTGGGCCAGTCTTCTATGTTCAACAGTTTGTACCACTTGTTTCCAGAACTCTTCAAACTGGTTTCATCCCTACAGTCTCTAAAAGTCTGATAAGAGTTTCAACTTAACACACAACTAAACCTACAAATAAAAAGCAGATACATATCTATATAGTCTATACACTTTTCAATGACAACAACACAAAATCTTGTATTTGCTACAGAATCAGTGTTAATATCGTCTGGTTGCTCAGAGCTACTTGGCTGTATGTGGTTGAAAGGGTGCTGGTCTGTATGGGAACAGCAAGACATGGGTCTGCAAATTAGTTCTGCCACTATCTGCTTGTTACCCTTTTCACTATTCCCTTCACTATAGGAAACAACGACAACCTCCGAGCAGCAACCTACACTAAAAACTTTGCAGTAAAAACTTTACACAAAAGTTTTGCAGAGGGTTTGGATCATGCAGTACGACAGCCCTGCCAGTTTATTTTCAGTGAATTATCTATTTTAGTGATAGTGCTCGTCTCCCTGCGTGCAAATGTTCCACCAAAACAATTCAACTCATCATCATTTTCCTTTCCTAACCCCCGCCCACATCATCTGTGACAGGGTTAAAGAAACACAAACAAGCCAAAGCACTTTTACCCTCTATAGCAGGATGATGGTGAGGTGCAGCCGGACCAGTATAATCTAACCTTTATTGATCCCCTTGGGGAAATTCCTTCTCTGCATTTGACCCATCCTATTCAAAGTTAACCTTAACTGCCCGGGGTTAGTCAGGGGTTAAGGGCCTTGCTCAAGGGCCCACAGTGGTGTTGACTAGGACAAGCGGTCGCTCTCACTTTCCCATCTCAACCTCTTGCCAGTCCGAGGACTCGAACCGGCGACCCACCGGCTACGAGTTTGCTTCACAAATCACTAGGCCACCACTGCCCCTATGTTTTACAGAATGGCCTGGATAAGACAGACTGGGAGCTCTAACAGACTTCACTATCGGTGGTGTGCTGTGGCCCCCCCAAGGCCCCCTTTAGCTCTGCCCCTGGACATACTGACACTTTGGCCTGAAACTCTTGAAAGTCATATAAACTAGCTGCTGCACTGTGCTCGGCTGTTTGGGTACAATAAATGTATGTCACAGACAACAGTTAGCTTAATGTGGTTATAGCTATAGGCTCAGTGCTGTAGTATTGTAAGTATGCAGGACAATAACTGTCTGCTGTATTGCTTCTCATACTGTACAACAGCAGCCTTAGCTCCTGCTATCCTTTTAAGAACTGTCAAAGAAATAGCTGTTAGCTGTTGAGGCAGCAGCTTATACTGAGTTGAGTGTCCAGTAAAAGTAACGGTGTCTCAGAGGAAGCAGCTCAGAGGCCACAGACTGCTAATGCTCTGTAGAGTTCGCTAATCAAAGTTTCATGGGCTGAAGCTCTCCATCATCACAGCATGTACAGTACACGTCCTGGGCTCACATTCAAACACACTTTACCACCAAATGATAACAACAATCACCGTCGACTTAATATACACGTGGATTCAGCTGTACAAAGCATTCACTGTCAACATTTGAGGCTGTTTAGGAACCTGAACATCGCAGCCCTGACTCAAGTGTACAGTCTCCCTCCTTTCACGGGCTGTAAACACACTTTACACAGAAAGACAGATGTGTTTGCTCCACTTACCCCACTGCCCTGCTGCTGTTGCTGCTGCTGCTCTAAATACAGGCTTTCTATCAAAGTGTCTCCGGCAGAAAGGCTCAGACACACAGAGCCTCGTCCGCTATATTTAGGAAACTGACAAACTCGGAGTGTTTTAGCTCCTCCCCCTCAGAGTGCATCATCCACACAGCAGCTACAGCACTGCTGCACACACACACACATGTGCGCTGTGAGTTACAGTGTGTGTGTGTGTGTGTGTGTGTGTGTGTGTGTCAGTGAGTGTAAATGGGACTTTGAATGTATGTTTGAAATGTTTCTGCCCATTTGACGATGAATCTGTGATTCAGAAGAAAGTTAGTAGCTGCTGGTTTATTCATGGATGAGTTGCTGAGGGGCACAAAGACTCAAGGGGCCCTGCAGGCTTTGCATGAGAAATTTCACTGAAGGAAACACATATGTACTGACACAGAAGAGGCACCGAAAAGACACAGAACGACCACCAAATGACATGAATGACTGCAAAGACGACTGTAAAAGTTAAAACAACCACTGAGCGATGCAAAGCAACTACAGCAAGGGGCAAAGCAACCACACACAGAAACTAAATACCCAGTTAATGAGGCAAAATAACAACAAAGAGACACAACACAACTTCAAATGAGTACAAAAACGACAAAAAGAGGCACAACAACTACAGAGAAAAGCAAAGCAGTTACAAAGATACAACTTCAAACAAATGTGTAATGACTACAAAGACACAAAATGAGGCGAATGAGACACAAGAAATACAAAGCATCTACACTAAAACATAAAGCAGGTATAAGGAGATGCAAAACAACAACTCCATACAGATACAAAATAAATACAAAGAAACAAACAGACTGCAAAGAGACACAAAACAACAACAAAAGAGGAGCAAACAGATAAACTACAAAAGGATGTAAAAAGACAACAAAGACATAAAATGACTACAAAATTTACATAAAATGACCAAAAAGACATGCACAATGACCATCAAAAGCAAAGCAACCACAAAGAGACAAAAGCCTCTAACAAGATGCAAACAAGGTGCAAAGTGACAACAACAAGATGCAAAACAACCACAAACAAAAACATAATGGTCACTTACCATAAAGATGGACAAAACAGCTCCAAAGACTTGCAAAAGTGACAAAACAGATGCAAAAGTGACAAAACAGATGCAAAGTGACCACAAAGAGCTGCACAACAACTACAAAGCTACAAACTACTCTAAAGAAATGGAACACAGCTTCAAAGACACAAAATGACTACCTAACAACGCCAAAAAAAAAACAAGCTGCCACAAAGAGATGCAAAATATCAGCAAAAAGAGGCAAAAGAGCCCGAAAGGAATACTAAAATACTACTAAATAGCACTGTTACGACCCAGCCTCTAGGGGTAGCTGGGTGTAACAAGTGGGGGCTCGTCCGGGATCTTTAATGGTCCCAACGCCAAAGGTAAAGTAGTTTATTTGCTTAGTAACTTGTTTGTGTTTGTTTGGTTGTAGAATGTTGGCAGCTGTAACCACGGCAACACCTGAACCACCATTCAGCTGTGTCTAATTTTTGTGTAGTGGCTTGTTTTTTAAGTGGAGGGGTGTTACGGCCACTGGTGTCAGTGTGCAAAGAGGCAAAGCAACTTCAACAATGGGTAAAACAAACACACTCTAAATGGCCACCTACAGTAAAGTAAACAAAAAAATACATACAAACAAGCTACAAAAAGACAACAAAAAGATTCAAAAGAACAACAAAGACATGCAGAACAATGACATGAAGATGCAAAACTACTACAAAAAGATATAAAATGAGCATAAAGAGACAAAAAATGACAACAGAATGTTTTGTTTTTCAGTTTTGTCATCTTTCTCCAAGGTGGTTGGGCTTTAATAAGTCCCTGCTCATCTGTCTATGCACGTTTTTAATACTCACACATATTAAGAACATTACAAAAATGTGTGACTATCATATTAAAAAGTGTTGATGCCAGACTTTTCAGATGGAAAACACACCACAACACATGAGTGGCCTTCATCCTAAACACAGGCCCAGCATAATAACTGATCCATTGATATGTTATGTAGTTTTCGCCTCAAGGAGGGGAAAGAAAGCTTGTGACTGTGAGGTCACTGGTTCAGATTAGTGAAGCAGCTGAGGAGATGTGCTCGGAGCAGGACACAGAGAGCTACACTCCTCCCTCAACAGCCCTGCTGATGAAGCTGTGAACATGTCACTGAAGTGTGTTCCAGTGGTTCTGCCTGGAGATCTCATGTATTAAACAAAATGAAGGGAATATTATTACCATGAAAAATTTGCAGAATTTTAAAAAAATCTAAATCAAATCAAGAGGAAGAGGATCTGACAAGCAGAAGAGTTCTGGAAAGATGACTGTGTTTTAAAAGCTGTAAACCATCTGTCATGAAACCCAGCATTTTGCTGCTGTCATGTAAACCTATCAGAGGTTCATCACAAGTAAAGGACGAAAGAAGAGAATCTGAACATTATGTGTTGAAATATTAATTCATGTGAACCACAGGTTAAGAGAAACTGCTCTGGGCACCCCGATAGCCTAACGGTTATGTCGCGTGATGCAAGTGCTAAGGTGTAGCGGCTGTCCCGGGTTCGATTCCGACCTCGGGCATTTACTGCATGTCCTTCCCCACTCTCTCCTGTTTCTGACTCTATCCACTGTCCTATCTAATAAAGGCATAAAAGGCCAAAAATAAATCTTTTTAAAAAAAAGAGAGAGAGAAACTGCTCTGAGACCTGAAGACTCTTTTAATAATAATAATCTATAATCTAATCTTTATTGATCCCCTTGGGGAAACTCCTCTGCATTGACCCATCCTATTCAAAGTTAACCTTAACTATACATACTAGGAGCAGTGGGCTGCCGCGGTGCAGCACCCAGGGAGCAGTCAGGGGTTAAGGGCCTTGCTCAAGGGCCCACAGTGGTGGTGACAGATCGGAAGAGCGC
>OMNN01084611.1:0-13897 GCA_900302755.1 Chromis chromis
GTAAAGACGGAGCTGTTTCAGTAAATGTGTCCGTCCACATGAATTCACTTGATACGCCTGAAAACGATGTAAAACACATGCCAGGCCTGTTGGTGGCGCTGTGACGGCATAACAGAAACTGGCGGCGGGACTTTAGGCATGCACAGAAATCTGATATGATGTAAACATAGAACATGAAGTGGTGTATTGTGCTTTCCATATTTGTTTGGTGAACACGGTGATAATGCAGAAGAAGTATATTCTGCTGTAATAGTGATAATAGGGTGACTAGCTTCAGCAGTACACACGCAACACTGTACGGCGCCATTGTTGTAGTCCTTTTCTGAGTTTGGCGCATGCGCATTTATCGAGAGGTGGAGCTATGACGCAAGCGTTTCAGAAATGCATCGGATACAGCGTAAAAATGAAGCCGCGTTTTCAAATCTTTCCACTCTGGGACCTGGTTTCAGAAATGATTGTTTTCAGACCCCCAAAACGCCCGCTTCGTGTGGATGATACACGGGTTGATGAACTATTTGTGCGTTTAGGCCTGGGTTCGTCTTGGTGTGGATGGGGCCTAAATCTCCTGGGCCTTATCACCAGGACAGAGCGAAATTTAACAACCTTCAAAAAAAAAACAGCATTGGTTGTACTTTTACCACAGATGTGGCCTGCTCGCAGGAAAGGGACCTCAGGAGGGTAAGGGGTTAATTATTATCAATAAAGCAAGTACAGACTTCCATTCCCATGTATATGATAGACAACACTTAGTCAAGTTGTGTGCATGCAGCCAGAGAAGTGCTTTTAGTTTATGCACCATGAATTGCAGTAACAATACAATGCAAAACAATGAAATAAGTAGATTTACTTGGAAATAAACCAACGTGAACCAGCGTGGTGAACCAAACAGCCTACAGACAGACTGACACTGTTATTCCTACGACCATGCTGCCAACATGGCAACTATTACTTTTGTGAATTTTTCATTTTGGTAATTTTTTTGTCTCATGTCACCCTTGTCTTGTTTGTGTTTGCACATCACTTGTATCATTTGCATTTATCCACAGCATCACGGACCACAGTCATAACAGCAGAGGTCAGTGCATATGGAACAACAGGTATAGTAGTATCAGACTAGAGAAGCACTCGGAGAGCCTCCACCAAGCAGCTCATGTCCACCCATTAGGGCTAGTCCGAGGGGGTGGCGGGGGGAGGGGGGCACCAAAATTTCCTTGTTCCTTGTCCCATTACCAACATTTCCTTAAAATTTCATCAAAATCCGTTCATAACTTTTCAAGTTATCTTGCTAACAAACAAACAGACTAACGCCCCTTTGCTTGGCGGAGGTAATAAACGCTGACTACTAATGGATATAGTACAACCCAAAATCAATATACAACACCAGTGTTTGGCACTACTTTTTAAAGAAAAGACAACACTGATGGGACAGAAAGATGTTTTGTTCTGCATTCACGACAGCCACAGTAATGGAGAGGATGATAACATCCAGGTCTGAGGGGAGCTCATTATTCATCTTCAGCCGGTTTGCTTCATCATCCATTTTGTCACTAGTATAAATCCATTATCAAAACATTTTCCTTATCAGACTGTCTGTATAGGCACCATGCTGAGTTTATTTTCACTACTCTAAGATAATCATACAGGGATTACTGGAAGCCTGCAGGCCTATTCCATGTATTAGTGTGTTTGTGGTAACTTTATCCTCTGGGGTCACACTGTATTGTGCAAAGGAATACAGACTTTGCTCACATTTATTCCCATGGCCAGACCACAGCCAAGCAATTCAGCTCATAACCTCATGACCCCCGTCAACTTTGCCTTCAGTCCAGGGCCAAACGCTGCTTCAGCTGTTTAATATGTCAGCTCCACTGGACACGCTGGCAGGTAGCCACCTTATCTCCACTTAGTCCTTTCTTTTTCCTCTTAATGATACTAAGAAATGTAATTATTTGGTTAAATTCCTGCAGCCACACAAGGCTTCTTAAACTCTTCTTCCCTCCATGAAGGCAGTTTCTTCATATCACATGAGTGAGGCAAGGATCTGGATTAACCCTGGGAAACCAGAGCAGAGAGCTGGCATGCCGTTCCCATAGAGCCCTCCTCGAGCCCCACTGCCTCCTCTCTGTGGACAGATTTTGAATACTGTTACATAACAGCTTGATTTCCTAATTAATAAAAGCCAAAAGTGATGCATGATCGTTTTAATTCAGGGCAGCAGAAATAAGGGTCATTCAGCTCCTGTCATGTGGGCTGAAGTGGCTGTCTGTCTGTCTGCTGGCTCTTAGTCTCTTTAAATGAAACTTGTGGCAAACGGTTTGCAAGTTCTCTCTTCTGGTTGGACACTGATTACCAAAGTCAGATTCACTGTACACATAGAAATACAGCTGAGAAAGAACAGCTATTATTTTTATCGGCTGCTTTAGTGTTGGCTTCACTGATCAAATTAAAGAGAGGGGTTCTTTCACCCTCCTCTGTCGGCGACTGTTAAAATAACTGCAGACGATAAGATGATGGGGACTGTGAATGTCTCCATACAGCAACTGACACTTCAGTAGAGCCATGCTGCTAGCACAGCGAAAACATTAAGAAACTCTTCTCCGGCTGGAGACTTGACAGCAACAGGCCTTGTCTTTTTCTGTTTCTTGAGTGTGATTGATACTCTGAGCTGCTCTGGCATGTACTAATGAGAGTGTGGTGGACAGAGAAATGATATACAGTCACGTAATAGAATGGAGGTTATTAAGACGATATTTTAACTTGAACACTGAACATGCCATAAAAACAAAGGTTCTGCCAAAGGTCAACACTTTTATGCCTTGACTGGTATATGTAAATGTCCACTGAGTGCTTGTAAACTGTGTGAATCGAAAGTATTTCATTTAAAGACAAGTGAAACTGTCATCTTCAGTCCAAATGTACAAGCTAAGAATTACACACACACACAAAAAAACTGTCTCCATCAGAACTTTCTTTCCGATCCTCTCCTGGTCTGGAGCAGCTGGTGATCGCTACAGCCTGAAGCTTGGCTCTGAGGAGTCTGTCTGAGAAATAAAAGCAGGCTGCCCACCTGTGATTGTGATAACGGAGAAGTGCTGACTGCAGCAGACAGTGTTCAGTTTGTTCTACACTGTGCTGCAGGCGTTTATCCCTCCACCTCTTTGCCTTCCTCAAAATACACTCCACTCTTTCAACAGCTGTGAGCTTTCCCTCACACTGTGGGAACTTATTATTAGGACCACTGATGGCCAGTAAGCATGCTGGTATTTATAGGCTGCAGCTATCGGTAGATAGCTTTTATAAACAACTGTCAAGTAAAATTGTTCTACAAAACCTCCACCTGTATAATAAAGAGTTTGCTAGAAAGACAATGACTGTTTGCCTGTTCAGAATGAGAGATTAGTACATTTTGTACTTGTGCTTGCTGACTCCTTAGACTGCAGTCTGGGATCCACCGATGTGTAAAATGGCATATATAGTGAGCATGGTGTGTACTTTGTTTGGACATGATTGTGTGTGTAATGGCTGCGTTAACAAAATAGCATTGATGAGGTGTTTCATTTACCCTGCTTCTAAAATGTTGCAAAAAACTCTGAACACTGAAAATTCTTAAAACTGGCAACCAAACTGGGGAAAGAATAGACAAAATTCAAAATCATCCTGGTGGGGAATCCTAACATGCCTCGGCAAAAGTCCACTGTGCAAGTCTCCCTTTTCTTTTCCCACGCAAAGCACAAAGCAAGAAGAAAGACATAACTACTGTAAGTGGCCCTTGAGCATCGCCTTTCACTGCATGCTGAGCTCAGTGGTCAAAGAAGCATTCAGAGTCTGACTGAGTGCTGCACTCAGACTTACTAACCTAAAAAATGTAATTAAAATACTTGAAGGTAAAGTACCCATTATGTGGATGTGTTATAGTATTACAGATTACACCTATTGATTGGGATGACTGTATTGAGCAGCACTTTTCTGCTGTAGTTGGTGAAGGTGGAGCTACTTTTAATTGTTTTTGTCACAGCTGCATACTTTACCCTTTATCTACGCATAAAGTTGAGCTTGATTGTAAAACGTTGTGCATGTCAAATCTTAATAGTATGGCAAATAAGTGGAAGTGATGTTTAAGCTAAAGTATTTTTCATATCAGTTGTGGTAGAGCAGAAGCATAATGTAAAATAACATGGAAGTTTTGTTCAAGAAAGGTGGGAGTGCTTCATAACTGTACCAGGGTGAATGCACTTCCACTATTGGCTGAGCTGCACGTGGACCAAAGAATGCAAGTAGCTTTTTACAGCAAAGACAATTCTGTGCACAATTGATACTGATGTAAGTTTATAACAACAGTGTCTGATTGTCCATGAAAAAATAACTATTTGGCAACAGTGAAACTTGTTGAATCAACTTCTTGAAGTGGGGACCTGTGCAGTGCAGTGTGTCCACTGCCCATTTGAATTGCAAATCAAAGCAGTTATGCAGAAGTAACACAACGCATGGTTGAATTCTAAAAGGAGATATTACTTAAGAACTGCCTTCCACAGCAACATGATTCTGTATAAACAGTGTACTGAAGAGGGGATGTTACACTGTCAGAGGGAAGCCTGACCTAAACAAATAGTGATGTTTACAGACAGACTGCAGGATACACTGACCTGCTCTACAGGGTCAGGCAGATAGTTGAAATAGCTCATTATGACATTGATTTTAACCCAGAAACTTTGGGTTAAAGAGCAGTTTCTCTTTAGTTTACCTGCAGAAACAGTAACATCAGTACAGACCTGCTGCAGCTACACTCATTCACATACAGACCCGGTGTTTGATGGTAACACAGGATAAGTTGGGTGCTTCAGTAGGACATGCTGAGTGTGTGCTCCCATGTGTGTAACTAACCAGTGTTCTCATTGCCTGTGGCACAACTCCCATCAGAGCCACTACAGTACAAACCAGGCTGCTCCTTCTGGCTAACATCCCAGTGCTTCACATCCCACAGATTAAAGAGTTAAAGAGTACCTGGCCAGATCTAGGAAGGAGTCGGTGGTCTCCTTGTTGGTGCTGACGCTCTCCAGTCCCAGGTTGTTGGTGTTCAGGGCTCCTGCGCCCACTCCGGGTTTGATGATGAAGGCCAGGGTCACCCCGATCCCCGAAGCGATCAACGTGGTTACCAGAAAGTAGGCGACTGCGATGCCCCCCAGCTTGCCCAGGGAGCGGGTGTCCAGGCTGGCGGCGCCCGATACGAGGCTGCAGACGACCAGGGGCAGGATGATCATCTTCAGCATCCGGAGGAGCATCTCTCCGGGGAAGGCGAAGTAGGTCATCTGAGCCTTGGTCAGGCTCATGTTGCGGACCATCATGCCGAGCCCGACGCCCACCAGCACGCCGGACACCGTCATGATCACCAGCAGGTTCTTCCTCAGGAACTCCAGTAGCTTCTCCCTGAAGCTCTTCTGCGCGCTTTTCTCCACGATCCGGTCGGTGGACGCCGAGCCGGGCATGGCGTGGCCGTTGATCTCGCTCTTTTTCTCCATCTTTTTTTTCCCCCTCTTCGGAGCAACGTGGGAAGCCGAGTCCGGTTGCAGGCAGCGTGGGTTGTTGGATGCACTCTCACACACGTTTGGCGCACGCTCTCTGCCGTGTGAAGGCTGGTCTGGTGTAAAAGCGGATCGCGGAGCGGCGAGGAGAGCCAATGGAGAGGAAGAGACGACACAAAAAGCCAGTGGAACATGCGCACAAAAGCCGGCACTTTATACCCAGAGCAAATGATGCAAGAGCAGAGGAGATTGCCAGGGTCTCTGGCAGTGTGGCACATTTTCCTGGGCTGAATGAGAAGCAGATGATTTTTATGATTAAAACAGCAGGAGGGGGAAAAATAATTCTTTCTGCTCCTCTGTAACACTCACACATGATCTGTACTCAAACCCTGTTATCACTTCAGTCCAATGGGGCTTTATTAATACTTCAATGAAACAATGCTGCCTCCACATCACAATGCAGTATCTCCAAATACTTGAACAGTGCACAGTAACAGTAATAGAAACATGAATACAGCATTGAGATTGATGATCAATACTGCAGTTTGCATCCTATTGGCTGGTTTATCTCTAAGCATATGGTTTATTTGTTTTGTTTTCTACTCATTTTAAGCATAAAACTACTTTTCATTTATATTGAAATATGTTTTTTCTTTCCAAGATTTTCCTCTGAAACCATAACATTCATCATTTCACATACTTTGGCATATTCAGTGGTTTCTCAGCAGTATGGTCTGACAATGAGATTAAACTTGATGCTGTCACAAACCTTTCATCCTGTTTATTGCAGCTACCAACTGCAGGCATTTCTATACTGGCTCTATTGCAACATTAGCAGATAAAATAAAACAGCAGCTACCTCTGGCAGAATGATGATCCTGCAGAGAGTTTTGTGTGTGTGTGTGTGTGTGTGTGTGTGTGGGTTTTTTTTTTTTTTACAAGCATTTATGATCATCCTTCCTCCAGCAAGTGAGCCAGCAGGCTCAGGGAGAGACAGTGATGGATAGAGCAGAGGTGTGTCAGCACCATGGCCAGCGCTGCGCCTCCTAGAGGGCGCTGCTGTCCGCTGCCTTTCACCTTTTCTTTTTTAGGGCAGCTCATTTGGATAAAATCGGCAGCAAAGAAAGAAAGATAGATGGTATTGTTTATTAAATATGAGTTATTATAGAAAGGAGAAGGCTCAAATAGAGACCTTTCTGTCCTGAATTAAGGACTGATGAAACATTACATAATGTCCATATCTGTCCTGTAGATCCTGGCTGCACTGCTGCTGTCTAACCACGTGATGGCACCAGAGTAAAGCGATTGGACAACTGGCCCGTTTACAGCAGATGAAGGTGACTGTAGTGTGAGAGTAGAAATATAGGGAACAATATATTAACCATTGGTTGCTGCTGGAAATGCTTTTAATGTTCCTACTTCTTGCTCAATGCATATGTTTGTTTGAAATGTTCAATATAAAAAAGGTATTACTGTTCTTATTGTTGTTTTTTGGACTTATTACACTTTTATTTTTATTTTATTTTTTACAATGTTTATGTTCATTCTCTTTTTAATAATAATAATAAAAAAATCTAACCTTTATTGATCCCCTTGAGGAAATTCCATCTCTGCATTTGACCCATCCTATTCAAAGTTAACCTTAACTAGAAACAGTGGGCTGCCGCGGTGCAGCGCCCTCGGAGCAGTCAGGGGTTAAGGGCCTTGCTCAAGGGCCCACAGTGGTGGTGACTGGGACAAGCGGTCTCTATCACTTTCCCACCTCAACCTCTTGCCAGTCCAGGTACTCGAACCAGCCATCCACCGGTTACACGTTCGCTTAACAAACCACTAGGCCACTGCCCCTTTGCTCTCTTCTTTGTATATTTAATATTTGTCCAGCTCAGTATTTATAAGTAGATGCAAGCAAAGAGTCCATTCTGCAAATAAATAAATATCACTGCACCAGATAGAAGCAGTGATCTAAGAATTTTATTGTTCTGATAACTTGTTTATTGCCAATAAAAGCCTTTGAATGCTTAGAATTATTCATGTCTATTAGGCCAGAGTTTAGTAAATTTGTTTAATGTGACTTATTTGTGTTTATTATATTATGTAATCACAATAACAATATAAAAAATATAGTAATAATAGCAGTGGTGCCTCGTGGTTTGTGAAGCGAACTTGTAACCGGTGGGTTGCCGGTTCAAGTGGTAAGAGGTTGAGGTGGGAAAGTGAGAGCGACCGCTTGTCCCAGTCACCACCACTGTGGGCCCTTGAGCAAGGCCCTTAACCCCTGACTGCTCCCCGGGCGCTGCACCGCGGCAGCCCACTGCTCCTAATATGTATAGTTATGGTTAACTTTGAATAGGATGAATGCAGAGAAGGAAGGAACCCAAGGGGATCAATAAAGGTTAGATTATTATTATTATAGTAATACAGTAATAAAATCCTAAATAAACCTAAATAAACCAAACCCATCAGTGCCTCACTATGGAGCCCCAAAGGGGATAAAAGCTTTTAAAGAGGACTTCCACCAATCCTTTGAATCACTGTTGGGGTTAGGGTTAGCCTGTGTATTTCCAGTTGTTGAGGAGTACCACTACATGTGCGTAAAATGTTGTAAAAAGTCAATTATAAATCTTTCGTGTCTCCTGAAAGTGTATAAAATCTTGGCATCTGAAGAAATAAATGTTAGAGGGGTTACCCAGGCTTCTGTAGCCGCTGCTCGTCTCTGCTTGAGGTGAGCGTGGCAGCACAAGGCTTTAATCAGTCTCTCAGTGGTCGAGTCTCATTTTTGGTAATGTAGGCTCTAAGTTAATGTATCGATTGCTATCCTTTTGCAATATGCTAGATTTGAAACATAAATACAGCATTGACACAGCAGCAAACAACTTTCTGCTATGTATAGATATAGTGGAGTAACTGTTTCCTCTACAGACACTGAAGTCATCTTGTGTGCTCTGTAATCTGAGCTTCTTTGTTCTATGTTTTCGCAGCCAGTCCGGCCACATGTGCATGTGAGTCCCTCCCTTTGAAACTGTTGACCCTCTCTGCACTCATAAACAGACTGAGAGTGAAGGAAAAAACTGAAGTATAGTCCAGCATTCAACTGGTGCACTAAAAATCTAAACAATTATAAAACAAAGTATTTTTTTAATGTTATTTACCTAATTTAAGTGCACTCATTTGGTTTCAGCTTGGTGTGAGAGTCTGTTCTCTCCTCTGCTTCTCCTCCTCCAACATGTCTGTTCTGCTCCAGTCTTTGTGTGTCTGTTTCCACATGTAGATTTCTGAACATGAAAACAAACACACATGGACAGACACGGGCAGACAGAAGGACAGACAGGTGAAGTGAAGACAATGTTACTGAAGTTGAAAACAACTTGTTACGGCCATTTGATGTATTTTACAATGCCAGTGTGGGCTAATGGTTGTAGCTGGAATATTTTTTGTTAGCTTTCATGTACACAGTCTTTCTGGATGTAACTGGGACATGAAGATAGGAGGGAGGTGTGGCTGATTTGCCTGTTTGTTTTGGTCTGTTTTGGTCTGTTTTGTTTTTCTGCTTTTCTATAGCAACATATCATGGTTCTGAAAGATTGCAATCTAAACCTTTAAAACTGTCACCCAGGCGGCCCGGGTTTGACTCCCGGTATGGGAACGACTCCTTTTGATTCTCATACAATCTCTCCGCGCTCAGACACACTAGAGGCAGTGGTGTCCTAGTGGGTTGTGAAGCGAACTTGTAACCCGTTTGAGTCCCCGGACTAGCAAGAGGTTGAGGTGGGACAGTGAGAGTGACCGCTTGTCCCAGTCACCACCACTGTGGGCCCATGAGCAAGGCTTTTAACCCCTGACTGCTCCCCAGGTGCTGCACCGCAGCAGCCCACTGCTCCTAGTATGTATAGTTAAGGTTAACTTTGAATGACAACATTATGAGTGCAGTGCCAAATCAGCTGAGTACTGTTCTAATGGGAAATCATTCATTTTAATACATTTTTTGCACTCCATTTTAATGATTAGGCTGACTGTTGTTTACTGATTCTGATAAGTTGTGACGTTGGATAACATTTTATTGCCTTTTGGGGATGCAACAGTTTCACAGATTTTCTATGATTTTAGTATACTCAAAGACTGTCATGTTTTAATGAACCTGTTATGAAAGTCACCATATTAATACAGCCGAATGAGAGAGAAGTAATATCCAGATAGAGACAGAGGCAGCCTTCTGTCTCGTTGCCTCTGTTACTGACTGTCGTCTGTGTTGTCCTCACTGACCTCAGCTCTGCTGTTGCTAAGTTGAGTTAAACTTTGCCTCCCTCCACCAATAGAGACAGACTGTCCCCCTTCCCCTCACAGCTGTGTGGCCTGAATGCTGGAAATAACCACCGGCCTGCGGATCAGGAGCCATGGCTGTTTAACAGTGGCTAATGTTGGCTCTGTGCCGCTGTAAACTGGAGGAAAAAAATGAAAACAAGACACAGGCTGAGCTTTATCACAGAGACTGTTAAACTGTTACCCAGAGACATATCCAGAGAAGAAACAGCAATGAGGTGCAATAGGCCCAAAACGGACAGAAAGCAGTAAAGGTTTTACTCATACAGTCATGAATATTATTGGACTTATCCATTAGTTTAATTGTCATTATATAATTGTTTGTCTTTGGTGCTGTTTTTTCTTTTTCTTGTTGAGTTCTATGGTTGTGCTGTTTTGTATGTATTTTCATGTTGAGTTCTGTGAATCTAAAAGGCCCTAAAATGTTGTGAAATGCTGCAGTATGTGGCTTTGGTCCATGCTAACAAACATTTATAGATAGTTAATTAATTAAGTATAGATATTGTAAGTGTTGATAATGTTAGCAGCAATGTAAGAATGTCATCCATCCATTATCTATACACCGCTTAATCCTCTGTAGGGTCGCGGGGGGCTGAAGCCTATCCCAGCCGACTCGGGAGAAGGCAGGGGACACCCTGGACAGGTCACCAGTCTATCACAGTGTAAGAATATCAGACAAGTCAAAAAACAATAACTTGAGAAACATTAGGGTAAATAATTACAAATGAGAAGAAAAACCAATACAAAACTTTACTCTCTCCTAACTGTATTGAAGCTAACACTAATTAGTGGTTTTAATTCTGTTTCTGACAGTATTACAAAGTAAACCTGGCCACATATTCAGTCAAAGGTGACACAAGCACAAGACTTACTGTATTTCCACTGTGGTTCTTGATGATCCTGTATTGTAAATGTTAGCTCCCTTTTGTTGCTTACTGGGACACTACCTGGACCGAGCCATTGTTAACCTGTGCTTTTCCTACTATCACAAGTCAAATGTCTGCCAGGATATAGATTTAATGAGAAGGGTACCACTGGGTCTGAAAGCCAAAGGGAACAGAGAAGACGTCAGATGTGAGTAGCATTAACTGCCCTTTCTGTCATAAAATTATGAAAGCAAATGCACACTACTTTTACTGTTAGCTTTGCTAGTTTGAGCTCGGAATGAGAGACTAACAGTATCTTCTATGTTAAAAAATAAAGCTTTAAGTGAAAAAAAGCCTATGAGAGCTACACAACGAGTAAAATACTAAGGTATCACTGGGCAGGTGATGGTTTAACTTAAGTCGCTCACAAAGTAGCTCAAGACATTAGCATTTTAACATTAGCAAGACGTGACAACAAACTCATTCGCATCCAACTTACATAATATAAAACCACAGGCTGTACATAAAAGATGGGTGTTGCAACCATGAAGTCGTCCACTGGTTCGTGAAGTTCGTAAAGTTTGGAATTTGGCCGTCGCCATCTTGGTCTTTTAAAACTGGATGCAACAAGCCAGAGGTGGATCTGATTAAGAAGGTCAGTGACTCAATACATAGCAACACAGTATGGAGCTGTCTATCACAATGTAGTTCCACCTTAAAACATACCCTGAGTTATTGTCTATTTTAGGCGAAATGAGACCATAATTTACAAAATAAACATCATACAGGATTCATGGAGACTTCAAGGTAGCAACTGAGACCATAAAGTCATCAGGAAAATGTTTACTGAGGTAACAAATTGAGGGAGAATCAGGGTCATTTTCTCATAGACTTCTATACAGTCACACTTCTTTTTGCAAACAGAGGAGTCGCCCCCTGCTGGCATAAGGCACTTTTTAGAGTCACTTTTTGCTGTGTATGTTTATTGTATTGTTGTTGTTTTTTAATCCTGAGCAGTAACATTTTTTTCTATACTTTATGTAAACATGTTGATGGCAGATTAAGTTCATTTAACACAAACACTGATGATGACAAAATAATAGAAGATTAAGTTGGAAAAAATGTGTTCCAGATTTTAAAGGGCATTAGCATTAATGTTAGCTTCTCCAGTGAGCAAGCATCAGCTGTGGTTTATGTAACAACCTGGTTATATTCTTATGCACTGTAGCAGAGTATTTTTTTTCACACCTAACACACTACAGTAAAGAATACGTTGCTATTTTTTAAATCACAAAAACATTATTTGAACACACTCCTGAGCAGTGAAATGTGGCAGTTCTCTAAATTTTCCTACATTTCTTGGCAAAACAGAAAAGTAAAACAGATTCCAGTTTGTGTTTGGTGTTAACAGCCAATGTGTTTTCCCTTATAGTCTATTTCAGTGGTTCTCAACTGGTGGGTCGGGACCCAAAAGTGGGTCGCGAAGCCATTTTTAGAGGGTCGCAGAAGCATATCCCCCCAAAAAGTAGTGGTATAAAGTCTTTTATTTTAAGGGATGTGTTTCTTATGACACAGTTTGCTTTCAATAGCAGGATATTTAGTGGTGGTGACAGCAGTAGTTGTCCACTATTAACCTGTAGATTTAGCTCTGCCAGTTTATTGGAGACATTTATGCTAAAATGTGTCAAAAATAAACCAACATGTGCTCAGAATCTGTCAGAATGGGACAAAATATGCCCAAAACTTGGCAAAAGTGTCCAAATATACCAAAATGATCAAAAAATAAGCCAAGCTGTATCAAAATGCATTGAGACTACACCCAAGTAAACCTTAATTTGTTAACAGGAACAGCAAACTTCAAAAATCTGGGTCGCGACCGTTATTAATAGAGACATAGTGGGTCCTGAGACTGGACCAGTTGAGAACCACTGGTTTACTTCATTTGTCTAATGTCATTTATTGATGAATTCATCTATTGTTGATTTGTCCACAGGAGACTACATCTTAGTCAACAATGTGGGAGTTGTGTGGATACATTTCCCTCTGAAAGAACTTACTGGACTGCAAAAATACAGTCATTTAGATTTCTTTAAACAAACATGAAACCATGAATTGAACTGAATGTTTTCATGCATCTCCTATATAAATCAATTCGATCCAAGAATTTCCTCTTAATTATGTGTCATCTTCTTAGCTGCAGGGGGATCCAATTAAGGTCCACAGGCAGAGATTCAGGAAGGAAGGCTTCTTCTCTGTGTGGTGACAGTGAATGCAGGAAAAACATTTTTATATGGCATTTAGGGAGAAATACTCCACATTATGGTTTATGTGACCACTAAAGGTCCCAGTCCAGTATGTCATCAACCGGTTGTACTCCAATATTAGTGATTTTGTGATATTTATACAGGGGTCTCATAAAACTAATACTCACTATAAAGGCTTGATTAGTACAACAGCCATGTTACAGAGATTTAACTAGTGCATTATCTCCCCATAACCATCCATCAGTCATAAAAGTCATGTACATTCACTAAGTCCAGAGAACCTAAACCGCAGGCAGAACAATGTGTCAGTACGACAAAAGAACTGGCTAGGATGACAGTCTTACCATTGCGTGTCTCTGTCAACCAGTCAAGTTTCAGCTTACATGCACGTCTGTCCATACTTGATCTTCGACCTTTTGAATATAAATGACATACACCGATCAGCCACAACATCATGACCACTGACAGGTGAAGTGAATACCATGGATCATATTGGTACTATGTGGTGTTCTGATGGAAAACCTTGGATTTTAACATCCGTGTTGATGAGACTTAGACACCCCAATAAACATTGTCCCAGAACAAGCACACTCCCTCATGCAAATGGAAATCCCAAATGTCACTGGCCTACCCCCGCAGGAAAATGCACCCCACCACATGGCAACAACATCAACCAATCAGGAACATCTTGAGGAACATGACAATGGCCCAAGATGTTGATTTGACCTCCAAACTTCCTAGACCCCATTCTGATCAGGCATCAACAGGATGCAGTGGAACAAGTTGGATTGACAGAGGCCCCACTGCACAACCCAGAGTACCCAAAGGATCCACTGCCAACGTCCTGGTGCCAGACCCCATAGGACACCCTGAGAGGTCCTCTTGTCCATGCCCAATGGTTCAGAGCATTTTTGACCACATAAGGGTGACT
>OMNN01084612.1:0-10206 GCA_900302755.1 Chromis chromis
GGTGGACTGGGTCTGCGTGGTAACCCGGGACGAGCCAGGCCGGACCGGGCTGGTCTTACCTGCTGCCGTAGAGGCTCGGACGGGTTCGCTGCTGTTCGGTTCTTCTCCAGGCGCGCTCCGGTTCGACAGCAGGGGGCGGGCCTTCCTCCCACTGTCCGAGTCAGAGCCGCTGATTGGCCCGCAGGGATCTTACGCGACTTCCTCTTCAGGCAGCGCTGCCTCTGATTGGTCGGTGGAAATTTTTCTAGAAGTGCAACGCTGCGGAGCACCGCGGGTTTTCAGGCTGGAGGCAGTAAAACGCTCCGCAGCGGCCGGTGACGCTCCGGTGAACCGCACCGACGGAGACAAGAAGTGGAGCCGTACCAGCTGACACAGCGGACGGTCAGAGCCAAGACTCGGAGGCGCCAAAACAGCAGGCGCTCTGGGGGCAGGCCGCCATTTTGTTTTTGTTGTTTTGTGAGGAGGCGGAGTCAAGTGACGTCAGAGCTGAAATCTAAAACCAAAAAGTGAAACTCAAATTTACAAAATAAAAAGTTTTAATAACTAAGTTTTTCTGCTGTTTGTCTCAATAAACAACAAATAATAAATTAATCAGAGTTCACGTAGAATCAGTTCAACAGTTTAACAAACACTGAACAGAAATAGTGAAACAGACGGACTCACTGTATTTATTAACATACTGATGTACAAACAATCTGCTAATATACAATAAATAGCTTCTTTAATTGTCGAATGATCTGACAATTATTTCATTAATCAGTCGAGTAATCAATTTTAATACAAAATGTAATTCATGATTGAAAAAACAAAATGTAATTCTTCTCTTTCTGCTGTTTATAATAATAATAATAAAAAAACTAAAACATTAGTTATTCATCTTGAATTCATTTAGAGTCAGTTCACCCTTTTCAGCAAATACTGAAGTAAAATAAATTGGACTGTCCTCCTTTATTGACACACTGATATACAAACAATCGGGTTGTATACAGTTTTACAACTACGGGTACAGCAGTTTGTTATTACCAAATGATTTCACTATTATTTTATGGGTTAGCCAAATAATCCATTTGTCTATAAAAAGTCAAATTTAAAAAATAAATAAATAAATAAAAACAGACAATGTGCACATTTAAGAAGCCAAAACCAATACATTTTGGGTATTTTGGCATCTAAAATTATTTAAATTTTCTCATGTTTGATTGTCTAATTAGAGCACCTCTATACAAATTTATATGATGGCACATTGGAGAAAATTTAAAAGGGCATCTGGTTATAAATTAATGTAATATTGGTAATAGAAAGACAAAGTGAAACAGTGATACAACCACATTTTTTTAATTCAGTGTTTCTGTAGTTCCTCTCTCTGCCTGTAGAGGTCAGTGTTTCTGTAGTTCCTGTCTGTAGAGGTCAGTGTTTCTGTAGTTCCTCTCTCTGCCTGTAGAGGTCAGTGTTTCTGTAGTTCCTCTCTCTGCCTGTAGAGGTCGGTGTGTTTCTCAGATCAGCCTGTGGTGGATAATCTGCTGTAATCTGTTAATCTGTCCTATTCAGTCTCCGTCTGTGTCGCTGTCAGTGTGTTCGGACCTGCAGGATGAAGGCAGTAGCTCCGGGAGGATTCCTGGTGCTACCGTGGCCTGGCGGAGGCGGCGCCGGTGATGGAGGATCGGACCCCGGTATGGGGGAGGAGGACTGGGGGAGGCTGCTGCTGAAGAGTGGAGCTCTGCTGGGAGTCACTCTGATCTGTAAGACCTCACTTCTGATTTCTGATCAATAACTTTGTTTGTTCTGTTTCTATGCTTAGATTAATGTGGAATATTTCTGAGAAGTGAAGCTGAAGGAAACAACGATCACACTAATAAAACAGGAAGTTTTTAGCTCTTTAATTAATATCAGTAATAATATTTTTCTGTGTAGCACCTTTCAAAACTAACAAGTTCACAAAGGAAAACTAAAACTAAAACCAACTCTGTCACAGTTTCTGTTTGGTTCTTTTTAAGGCAATTCCATTCTGTCATCTGGAAACCAAAAACAAACAGCTTTTTATATTTAATTTGAAACAAAAAAAAAAAGATGAAATCACATGGTCTATTTGTTCTTTGTTTCCAAATAAAAAACAAGAAACAACTCAAGAACAGTTACAGTTAGATTTCTGCAAAATCTCTCTTTCATTTCTCATACAGAGCTGTAGATCGATCATGAGATGTTTAAGAAATAAAATCATATCAATCTTTTAGTGTTTGTACTTTCTTGGTAAAGAGAATCCAACTGGATGTAAAAGATGGATGTTGTCTCCTTCTACCTGCATTATTTCTAACAGCCAGCAGGGGGCGACTCCTCGGGGAGATTGATTGTATAGAAGACTATGAGAAAACGATCTGATTCTCACCTGATCTGTTACATCAATGAACATTTTTCTGATGAGTTTATGGTTTCAAGTCTCCTTCAACACATCATGATGTTCATTTAGTAAATTGTGTTTCCATTTAGAGAAAATAGACGATAAAGCTGCGGATGTTTTAGGACTGACGTGGTTTCTTCGATTCTTCAGTCAGATCCTTCCCTCATTCATTATGTTTGAGTTCAAACAGACGTCTCAGTCGCTAAACATTCAACTGAAACAAAATCATCAAGAGTTAAAGTAGCAGCAGCGCCCCCTGTTGGCACCAGCATCTACAGTTTGTTTCATAAACCCAAACTAAAGTCTGTATTAGATAAATGCAGCTCTCAGAATTAACAGCTTCTAAACTACAAATATATGAAATTAGACGTTTATAGGACATGCTACTGTTTTGGAATTATTAAAAAGGATCTTTTGACCTCTGTTCTGGAGTTATTACAGCTGAGAGCATCTTGTGGTAATCCTGAATATATGACAATAATAAAACACACTGTCCTACATTTATATTCAGATGCATTTAGTGTTCTTCAGTTCAATCAATGAATCTGGTTGTGTGGTGTTTACAGCAGATGTTACTAAATAGAATAATATAAAAAATTAAGTAAAAAATATAAAATTTGATGTTTTGCAGTGTGTGAAGGTCGAGCTTCACTCATAAAGACAGATTCATATAAATAACAGCATCATCAGCGTACAGGTGAATGCCCACATCACCTGCTGTTTCCATGGTAACAGCTGCTGTGTGTGTGTGCAGGTATGGCGGTGCTGAGGAAGTGGATTGCAGGTGGAGTGTGTCACTGTTCGATTCGTCTGGACGGGAAGACGGTTCTGATCACCGGAGCGAACACCGGTATCGGCAAAGAGACGAGCAGAGACATGGCTCGAAGAGGTTCTAGTTCCAGCCTACATCACACCTGCAGACACACCTGAACACACCTGTACAGTGCAGACACACCTGTACACACCTGCAGACACACCTAAACACGCCTGTACAGTGCAGACACACCTGTACACACCTGAAAACACCTATACATTGCAGCCCTCTTCCTTCATAACTACTTGCTCAGAGCCACATCATGAAAACAGAAAGGCAGCACCAGGAAATACGGGAGATTCTTAAATATACCTTAACACCTGCAGGGATCTGCAGCAGAAACTAACGAGCAGACAACCATCAGATATGAAGAGTGTCTGGGTCAGTAAGAGTGGGTCAATAAGTCTCCATCCAGGATCCACATAACCTGCATTTTCCACATTCAGTTTAATTCTGTTCCTTAGTTTTTAACATAGTTTACAGTTGTCTTTAGGGCTGTCAGACCAGAAGAGTGTTAATCCTGATAATCGGCTCAGAGTGTTTCAGCCTCTCTGAGAGTCTCAGTGACCTAAGACCTCTGCTCAGGTCTCACAGACACACTGAAGTATGTTCAGAGCTGCAGGAACACCTGAAACAGGTGTGTTTGTTTTGCTGACCAGGGGCCCGGGTAGTGATGGCGTGCAGGGACCTGACCCGGGCGGAGCGGGCGGCTGAGGAGGTTCGCCGGTCGACGGGTAACGGAAACGTGGTGATCAGACACCTGGACCTGGCCTCCGTCTACTCCGTAAGACAGTTCGCCAAGGATTTCCTGGACAGTGAAGACAGACTGGACATCCTCATCAACAACGCAGGTGATCTCACGTGTCTGTCTGTCTGCTCACCCGTCTGTCTGTCTGTCCAACCCTCCTCATCCTCAGGACGTCAAAAACTGCTGTTTTGTCAAAGCTGCTGCCGTCAGTTCATCAATATTTACATATAGTTTTTCACCAAAACCAGCCAGCGGCTCCATCAGGAAAATGAAACAAATCTGAGCTAAAAAGTATATTTAATCAAAATCACTTTATTCTACAAGTCTCATTTAAAAATTCTCAAAAAAATAACCAAATTTTGTTAAAACCAGAACCTTCTTCCTTCTGGTTCTGATTCTGCCTCAGCTGTGACCAACAGTGAAACATTTAGAGTTTTCAGGTTGAACAGCAGGCAGTGTTTCCACAGAGAGACTGAGAGGAAAATCAGACCTACTGGATGAATAAAATAAATGCAGCATGGCTCAGAAACAGTATACAGAGGAGCAAGTTGTTGGAAGATACATTCAGCAAGGTGAAACATCTTTCTACAGCTCATGAGTCTGTAGAGGCTGAAAACATGGAAATAGTTCAATATCTACAGTATGAGGAGACAACATTTAGATACCAGGTGTTTGTTTTTTCATTTTTTGTAAAAATAATAATCAAAGAAATGTTTCCTTTTTCTGATTTACATCATTCCAACTGTGTTCTACTGACAGATGTTGCAGTGAAAAATGAACCACAGTGAAGAAAAAGGATTCATTAATTAGTTAATAACAATAAGTTAATAAGTAGGTTGGAGGATTGCGTCCTGTAACTTAGAGGACTTTCATGGAGGAGACTGAGGTCTGTGTTTTGTTTTTCTTTCACTTAGTTTCATTTTCTTTTATTTTTATTTTCCTTATTCCTTATTTTCACTCACTGTTTGGTTCTGTTCAGGTACAGATCCTGCTTTGAGTTTCAATACATCCTTTTACATCATAAGCCACATTACCATGAAACATTGAGGAACCATCTCTGCAGAACCTATCAGGGTAGTTTTCCTCCAGGGTTCTTCTGAGCTCCTGAAACACTGCTGTGTGGGTCTGGATGCTGATTGGTTAAACTCAGAGGACAACGTGTTCTCGTCCAGCAGGTTCTTCTCCTCTCTAACATCATCAACAACATAAAGTTCTTCAGATGTTCTAACAGAACAAACCTCCAGTGTTCTGTTTCCTACATAGAACTGGATTTAGGTCCAGTAACTGTTTGTTCTGGTCCCTCATGGTACCATGAAGCTGTTGGTTCTAAAGTGTCTGTCTGTCTGTCTGTCTGTCTGTCTGTCTGTCTGTCTGTCTGTCTGTCTGCCTGCCTGCCTGCCTGCCTGCCTGCCTGCCTGCCTGCCTGCCTGCCTGCCTGCCTGCCTGCCTGCCTGCCTATCTGTCTGTCTGTCTGTCTGTATCTGTCTGCCTGTCTGTATCTGACTGTCTGTAAACTGTCTGTCTGCAGGAGTGATGATGTGTCCCAAATGGCTGACAGAAGACGGCTTTGAAACTCAGCTGGCTGTCAATCATCTGGGTCACTTCTTGCTGACCAATCTGCTGCTGCCAAAGCTGAAGAGCTCCGCCCCCAGCCGTGTGGTCAACGTGTCATCCATCGCCCACCAAGGAGGTGCGACCTCCGACCTCTGACCTTTGATCTCTGAGGTGTTTGTTGTTGTTTTACAGTTTCTGTGTTTTCTTTGTGCTTCAGGTCGCATCGAATTTGACGACTTGTTCTTCAGCCGGAGAACCTACAGTCCTCTGGAGAGCTACAGGCAGAGCAAACTGGCCAACGTGCTGTTCTCCAGAGAACTCGCCCGCAGACTCACAGGTTCTACAAACACTGACTCCACAAAGTCCCAGACTTCAACACAAAGGGCAACTGAAAATGATTTTTTTTAAAAACAGTGACTGAAAACATAAAAAGAAACAGTGACTGAAAACAACAAAAAACAGTGATTGAAAACATAAAAAAAACAGTGACTGAAAACATAAAAAGAAACAGTGACTGAAAACAACAAAAAACAGTGACTGAAAACAATAAAACAACAGTGACTGAAAACACCAAACAGTGACTGAAAACACCAAGACGGTGACTGAAAACAACATAAAAAACAGTGACTGAAAACAACAAAAAACAGTGACTCAAAACACAAAACAGTGACTGAAACAGGCTGGTGTCACAGCTCCTGCAGTATAGTCAATGATTCTGAAAATCTATATTTTAAACAGATGCATTATTCATTTATTTTTTTTAATGCTTCAGTGTTTTTCTTCTATGTATCTGTTGCATCATGACATCACTGGTTTTTGGCTCCTGGCATTGGTCGACTGCCTTCAGTGCTACAGTTCAATGAATGATCTCAAAATTCAGAGACTGAACCTGTAAAACTCTAAAACCTGACCTGGTTTAAAACAGGCTACATCAGGAGGAACTAATACTGCAGTCCTGAGGGTTCTTAGAGGAACCTTCAGGACTGCATGATAAGTACCTGATAAGTGTGTTCTAACCTCCTGTGTCCAGTTTAATCCAGCTGTTTTCTATCTAACTATGCCTCATGTCTGTGCAGCACATCAGAGCTGCAACATGATTAACTGTTGAGCTGACTGACACACCTGTAACCCCTCCCCCTGACTGTGTTCTCACCTGTCCTGCAGGCACCGGCGTGTCATCGTTCTCCCTCCATCCTGGTGTGATCCGGACCGAACTGGGCCGCCATGTGGAGGGCTGGGTCCCCATGCTGGGGGCGCTGCTGAGGCTGCCGTCCCTGCTGCTCATGAAGACGCCGTGGCAGGGCTCCCAGACCACCGTGTTCTGCGCCGTGACGCCGGGCCTTGAGGAACGCTCCGGACGCTACTTCAGGTAGGAGTGGGAGGGGCTAATAACAGACACACCTGTTGGGTGGGGTGTCTGGTTTCCCTGAGTTTAGTCTGCTAGCTAAAGAAGCCAAAATTATTAATTCTTTTTATGTGAAATCAGAATCCAAACATGTCAAGCAGTACGCAGTACTATATATGAGGTGTACTGCAGTACAAGTACACAATGGTGTGTAACAGAGGAATGAAATGTTTGCAGTGACTGTGCAGAGAAGGAGACGTCGCCAGAGGGGCAGGACGATGTGGCGGCGAGGAGGCTGTGGGAGGAGAGCGCGCGATTGGTCGGATTAAAGGATACGTGGTGAAAACAGGAAGTGATGGAGTTGCAGCGCCCCCAACAGGAAGGAACAGATGAAACATAACACCTGCTGGTTCTGTTAGTTTGTCTGAATGTCAAGCTTCATGTTTCTGTTTTTATCTGGTACACGTTTGTTCTTTAACTCACACAGTCCACATGTTCAACATGTTCCACATGTTCCAGGTGTTTGGACTCCTGAGAACGAGTCTGAACACTTTTCAAACATCAGTGTGTTCCCCTAATGTTCCCTCAACATTTCCTTCATGTTCATGTTCTTCTTCATGTTCCTTGTAGTTCCCTTTAAGTTCCTTTAATGTTACCTTTACGTTCCTTTCATGTTACTTGTTCATAAAGTTCTTTCAGGGTTCCTCATCAACTTCCCTTTATGTTGTTTTTATGTTTCACCTTAAGTTCCCTTGAGATTCCCTTGATATTTGCTTGAGGTTCTTTCACTGTTTCTTTTTAACTTAATCATTCCTGTTCTCTTGTTCTTTTTAAGTTCCCTTTGCAAAACATTTCCTTGTTGTTCACTTTATGTTTCCTAAATGTTGCCTTCAAGTTTTTTCAGTGTTCCTGTTCAAGTTTCTGTTGATGTTCCCTCAGTGTTCCATTGTTTTTCTCTTTAAGTTCCCTTAATATTCTCTTTATCTTCGAGTTCCCTGGACGTTTTCATAATGTTATCTTGTGTTCCCTTTATGTTTCCGTCTTCGTGTCCTTCATGTTCTTGTTGACTGTTTGTTATTTTTTCTTCACGTTTCCTTGACTCAACCTGTTGATGTTTGAGGAACTTCTGCCTGCGGCTGTGAGAACGTGAGAACATGAGATTCTGTGTTTGCAGAGTGTTCTCTGAGGGCTGACAGACAATTTGGTGTTTTCATACTCAGGGAACCTGATCTGTGTGTTTAACCAGCGTGGAACGTCTGAGTTTAGATGAAATCAAATAAAAATAAATCGATCCAAAGTCTCTGGAGTCTTGATCTTTACAGTTTTCACTG
The DNA here is from genome assembly GCA_900302755.1 of Chromis chromis. Taxonomy (NCBI): domain Eukaryota; kingdom Metazoa; phylum Chordata; class Actinopteri; family Pomacentridae; genus Chromis; species Chromis chromis. Next base: position 8,188 of record OMNN01084612.1, read on the forward strand.
CGGAGGGTTCTGGGCACGGAAAGTTCTTCTTAATACATTCATGAGCTTTGTTCTTTGAGCTTCACCACAAAGACAACAGAAGGAACCTTCTCATGGAAGAACCGAAGACGCTCAGCAGGAACAGAGATCCACAGTAAGAAGGTCAACGGAAGATGAAGTTAATAAAGGTTTTGTATTTTCTGTTTTAACCTTCACAGAACCTCAGACTGAAGCACAGAGAACAAACTGAAGGAACCTTCAGTTCCCTGGAAAGTTTTTCAAATCAGTTCCTAAAACTAGAACTAAAGGTTCTGGAACATTCATCTGAAACATGATGGAAGACGACACCTGAGACAAAAACATGTTTTCATTCACTCAGATTTTACTTTCATAGAACGTCTTCTGTCAGACGTCTATTGATTAATGATTATTAAATTAGCAAATATTTAATGAGGGTCAGATATAAACATAAAGATTCTGAAAACATAACATAACAGTTTTAATGAGAAGACAAGTTTGTTCGTTATAAAATGATTTCATTTTTAGAACTTTAAAACTTGATTTCATCCATAAATGTGGTTTTATTTCTCAGAACAAAGCTGCTGTTTCTAGTTATCATAGTTTTATTTCTGCTGCTTTAACTGCATCCAGTTTCTGAAGCTGTTTGGTCAAAACGTTTATGTTTTAAAATTAATTTCTGTCCTGTTGATCAGATTCAGGGTTATAATCAGTTTCTATTGATCAGTCTATGATCAGTTATTGATCAATCTGATAGACTCAAGCAGCAGCAGAATCACAGCGACGCTGAAACACAGAAAATAAAAAAAGTTGTTTTACTGTTTTTGTGCTTTTTATGTTCTTTTCTTTGTTGATTCTAATTTTAAATCCTCATCTTTTGTTCTCAGTTTTCAGAAGTAAAATTACATTTGATTCTGATCTGATTATTGAATCAGATTCTTCTGTTTTATTATTTCAGTTTTTGTTTTTTATTTGTATTATTTGTTTTAACCTTTCAGTTTTTATGGGTATCAGGTTATATAGGTGAATGCAGTGTGAGAGTGAGTGGGTGGTGGTGGTCGGAGGGGCTGATGGTGCAGATTGGCAGCCTCGCTTCAGTCAGTCTACCCCAGGGCAGCTGTGGCTACATACGTAGCTTACCACCATCGAGTATGGAGTGAATGAATAATGCAATGTAAAGCGTCTTTGAGTGTCTAGAAAAGTGCTATATAAAACCAATGCATTATTAGTATTATTATGATTTAAAATTGTATTGCTTGTTTATTATTTGTCATTGTTATTATTATTTAAGTTTTTATTATTTTGTGTATTTGTTTGTTGTGTTTTGTGTGAGTTGTGTTGCTGTTTCTGTCGAGGTGTCGACTGATTAAACCTTTGATCAGGTTTCTGGTTGAACATTAAACTGCAGACTGATCTGTTGTTGTTGTTGTTGTTGTTAGTGTGTTTTGTGCCTTTAATGCAGCGTGTCAGTAGATAATCCATCTGTCTGTCTGACCCAGTTTGTGATCCGACTCCAGGTCACATTTGAGCCTTCAAACATCTGCCAGCATCTAGACAGACCAGATCCAGATCCTCCTTCTGATTCAGATCCGGATCCAGATCCTGATTGAGATTCAGATCCTTATCCAGATCCTGAACCTGATTCAGATCCACGTCCAGATTCAGATTCTAATTCTGATTCAGATCCAGATCCAGATCCAGATCCAGATCCAGATCCAGATCCAGATCCAGATCCAGATCCAGATCCTGATTCCAATCCCGATCCAGGATCAGTGTGAACCTCTGCAGACAGTAAAACCTGCTGATCTGATGGATGCAGATGAAACTTTCCCTCCTTTAATCGATCAGTTCTTTATGAGCAGAAAACAACTTTACATCATATTTTATTTTCATTTTCAAAAAATAATCCCACGTTTTAGATGTTTTGTGCTGATGGGAACATAATTTTCTGGAACCACATCTGCAAGGTTTTCAAATCACATCTGGAGCAGAACCTCATTAAACAAACAGCAGCTTTACCTG
>OMNN01084613.1:0-12597 GCA_900302755.1 Chromis chromis
AAAAAAAAAAAAAAACTGTAAAAAATACAGAAACACTGTAGTCCCAAAAACTATTGTAATAATAATAAAATATAAAAACATCAAATTAAAATCAAGTCATTTTCCATAATTAAACCACATTTTCTAGCCTTAATTTACATGAGATCATGTCTGTTTATTTTTGGCTTTTAATGTTTCCAACGGAAACGTACATGTAAAAATGTATCAAATTATCTTTAATGTTAAATGAAGCGTATAGTGAAAAAAGATATCTTTCATCCTAGCAAACAAATCTAAAAATGACAGAACCAATACTTATTTTTCTATTAACTGTCACTAACTGTATCTACATTTCTAACATGTACAGTATAAACCTTGAACCTCATTTAATCTATTAAGTGAAAAGGAAATATTTCTGGAATTATGATAAATTTATGAATATATTTTTAACAGCTTTCAAATTTTTAATTTAATGTTCTTTATTATTTATCTTTATTTTATGGTTATTCACAGTTATTTTTTTTCTAATTTTGTAATTTCATTGATATTTTCATGCATTTCAAATATATGGAGAGAAAAAACCTGTAAACTAAAAATATACTGACCTTTTTAAAAATATTTTTTTAGTGTGTCTCATTGTGAAGCCGAATGAACGTCAGATGAACTGACTGATATTTGTTCCTTTCCCTGCACCAGAAGCGCATGAGGCACATCATGACCCAGTGCTTCTTTGCAGTTAAGTCAAAGTTAGACGGCCGCCTGGGATTCTTTGACTTGATTGGCTGCGACTTCATGGTGGACGAGGACTTTAAGGTGGGACAGACATTGCTGAATATGTGAATGTTGGCTGGTGTTCTACATGTGTATCAGTCATGTGGTTCTAACAGGTGTGGCTGCTGGAGATGAACTGTAATCCGGCTCTCCACACCAACTGTGAGGTGCTGAAAGAGGTGATACCCAGCACTGTTGTGGAGACACTTGGTGAGTTTACAACACATCATCGTCATCATCTTACCACATTTCACAGACCATACAGTCAAGTTCAGCTTATGTGTCACTTTATCTCCCTGTTTGCAGGGTACAGTTGTACTTCCCTTTAGTAAATATGCAGATCATAACAGCCTAATGTGTGACACCACCCAAACGTTGTCTCATTTGCTGTTCAATGCCCCTCTCTAGATTTAACTCTGGAGATCTTCAACAAGTGTCGTCTCAGGCAGAAGATCCTTCCCTTTGCCAGTCAGAGAGAGTTTGTGCTGCTGTATAACAGTGTTTCAACTCCTGATTGTGTATTGAGCAACACAAACAGTGAATTCCACCAGAGAACCACCAAAAAGTCCCCAAAGTCTGAACCCAGAATGTATAAGTCTGGGACTGAGGGCAACAGCGTGGCATCCCCTGCTATTTCTGCGAATGTTTTATCAAGTGGTGATGGAAGGACTAGTCCAAAGCCTAGCTGCCATCCCAGCAGCTCCATCACCACCTCCTCTCTCCGTCGAAACACTTCATCAACGCAGGGATGTTCCCATTTACACACGCAGACTGTCAGGAGTAAGAGCACCAGGCCTCGGGTTGAACTCAAGCCCAGCAAATGTACTTTGCATCATCATTTAAAGGATGTAGATAACGTGAAGCACCCGGAGACTCAGCAGAAGATGAGGATCATCATGTCTCTGTCATCAGCAGCCCCGAGAGAGTCCAGCCTCTCTCCTGAGACACCACCGCCTGGACCTGCTGGACCCTGTGTGTTTGCAGATGAACACGAAGAAGAGTTCAAAGGGGATTAGAGTTCAAAATAAAAGAGGAACTGTGATTTGCTTAACAAATATACACTTTAAACATCTGGTCCTTTTCAAAGATATTCAAAGAGGTGCAAGAAAATAGTGACTGTTTACAATAAAGACTGTATTTATCTTGAGCAACATGGTTTCATTTCTTTTTTCATCCTCGTCAGAAGGAGGGCCTTTAATTTGAATTTTAAGCCATGCTTTGTTTCTGTTTTCTGTAAATAAATTAACTGAACCTTTATTCTCTAATTGTGGGCATGGAAAATACATTCATCAGTCATCTTACATCAAGTTGCGTCACTTCACAGAAACAGAAGAACAGCTCCTGACCTGTGGAAAAACAGGATTGTGTGCAAACCCTCCCACCACCTTACTGTAATGCTAACCAGGAAGATCAACATGACACTCCACTCTACAGTTGCTGTAGTTTGTTTTGACTGCCTCTCTGTGTCATAACTCATAATTATCTCACTTGACGATCCATATTCAGACTCGGTGCATGTAAACACAGGCAGGCATGGCCCCATCTTTCCCAATAGGATGCTTGCTTCATCCACACAACTCTCAACAAGAAGCAGGGAGTTTGTCTTATCAACATTCACAGGTATAATATTGTTCTACCTTCATTCGGTCAAGCTGCCTTTCAGTGACGAGACAAGCAGTTTGTCTTTGTCATGCTGAAGCGTCAGCAGGTTCCCAGTGTGAGTTCAGAGTGTAAAACTGAGGAAGCTGCTCAGTCCTCTGCCGACAGCCAACTGACAGGAAGGAAGGAACAGCTACTGCACCGCAACGCGACAGAAACTTGCTACTTTTATCTTCAATTCCTCTTCAAACGCTTCAACATCTTTCGTTCTCGGGGCTCTGTGGAAATATACGCTGCCATGCTGGCAAAGAGGGGGAACTAGAGCTTATCAGCACCCCGCCTCCTCCAGCCCTTCTCCAGTGCACAAGATCCTCTTTTAAAACCCAACCACCCCCCCATTTTTATGTTACCTCTTTGGTTTTAATGTGGCTCACGCAAACTGTTTGGGTGACTGCCTAGGCAGATGGTGCCCTGTGTGTGGACTAGAAGCTGAGACAAAGCTGAGAGGGACAGACTCCTCATCTGTCATGGGATGCTGCAGTGTGACCCAGAGGCATACCGGAGTGGATGAGGTGGGCCCTGATGAGATCGAGCTCCTGGAACTCTCTGGAGACAATTTAGGGTAAGACGAATATACAGATTTACTGTTTAAAACTAGAGGTTGTTTACAAAAAGAAAGGTAGTGATGGGGAATTTACACATTTATTGCTGTACTTTGATCCTGGAACAAAACACTTGGATGCCAGCATTACCTCAACCAAAATGTGAATTTCAGTCACAGTTTTATAAAGAGCATCTTTTTAGCTTAGTTTAAATGTGGTTTTGTGAGTTCTGGAGGGGGAAGTGATGACAGTCTGTGAAGAGCATCATCCTGTAGCTACCTCTCTCTCAGCCTCTGTGGTTTTCTGTGGCATGTCATGTGTCACGTTGTAGAGGTGAGAATGTAAACACAAGAGCCTCCTGATGACCTTTTTCAAAGCTGCGGTGTGTTCAATGACACCCCTTGCACAGTGTCTCTGCTTCATGCTTGTTGTTACAGTAACAGTGTGGATTGTTAGATAGAAACTTCCAGGTTTTGTAGTGATGAAGAAGTTCAATTATAAAGCATCATTAAAAAACACTTGCAGAACAGCAGATTGCATTCATGTGACTTTGACCCATCAGCACACAGAGGAACAACAAGATGGCAGAACTAATTGGCTCCTATTTACTAAACATGAACTTGGGAACTCAGTGATGCGGCACTGATGTGATTATCAGATTACTATAAGACAATGGCTGGAGCATGGAGGGGTTTAATGCAGAGTAAGGGCGGGACAAATCCCCGCTCGTTCTGACGCTGGGGGATTAGCAGAGGCTGATCACAACAGGAGCCACTGGTCCTTATGTGTGGCTGTTTAATTATTACTACTTATGTCTGCATGACATTTATAGCACACGCAGAGATGTTGTGTCTCAAAGGTGCAGAGTCACACATATTATAGTCAGGTATGTATACTGTCTGCTGTGATGCCGATATACAGAAAGCTGTGTCCAAAGTCTACAAATGGCAAATGTTTGATGTATAAAGTATTATTTATTTACTATCGACTGATTGTTGTGGTGCACTGATTTTAACCACGATAGCATGCAAGAAAATAATGCACTTGCACTTACAGGAAATGATGCAATTTGTGCATGATAAGCATCATCAAGTGTGAAACCTGGAACCAAACTACTAATGAAACTTTACAAGAGAAAGCAGAATCTGTTTCCAACAATGTATTTACTTCACAAGCTTGTCTCACTACTACTAATGTCAAGACTCAAATGCATCCAGTGGAGCACAAAATTCAGAGAATGATGGATAAAAAGTACCAGTTCACTCATAACAATGTGACTGTCACCTATTGAAAAGCATTTTCAGTGTTTCACTCTAAACAATTTGAGCTATGATCCATTTTGACTCGTATTCCAGATATTGATCCTCCAAACTCAGCAAGACATCTGTCAATAGGAGGATTTATGAAAGGGCACCTCACAGCGCCAACACTTACTGAACCACAAACTGTGAGGTAACGCCAGGTCACTTAGGAGCTTGCTAATCAATAGGGATAACATTAAATAGTAATATCAGCAAATGTAACGGCATGATCAAAAGGTAGCATGCTTTTCTACTTCCAGTTTGCATTGCAGTGTGGGACACTTGTGTATATCAGCATTCTCAAAAATCAACCTTTTTCCTATGTGTACTAAGAGTTGAAACAGATGAACGTAGTTTTAAACTGCCTTTAGTGGGTTACAAAATAAACTGGTAAATGGTGAGCTGGTGGCTCCGTCTGCTGTAATCTGATTATGTCTGGCTGCTGTTGGGGTGAGCTGAGAAGTCATTCATGCTGTTATGTTCTATTAGCCTTTATTTATTTTCTTAATTCAGTGAGAGCTATAGCATGCAATGTTTGCCAACAAAGACAGACATGGATTCACAGTCACAGTTTTAACAGTTTACAGCAACCAGATGGTAAATGGTCTGCACTTATATCGCACTTTTGTGCTTCAGGGGTTTACATTGCGTTTCTCATTCATCCATCTACACCCACATTCACACACCAATGGTGACAGAGCTTCCATGCAAGGTGCTTTCCTGCCATTAGGAGCAACTTTAGGTTCAGTGTCTTGCCCAAGGACGCTTCACATGTGGAGGGGTCGTGGATCGAACAACCCACTCTACTACCTGAGCTGCACAGCCGCCCAGCAAAACATTACACTTTAACATTCACACTGCACAGCAAGCACCAGAAACCAAACCCACATCTGTGCTACGAGGCCACAAAGCAAACCTCTGAGCCACTCTGTGCCCTCAGCACTGACTGCTGGACATGACTCTGCCGTCTGACAAAATGTTCTAATTTATGTTTCCAGAGTGTGGAGTCTGGGAGAAACCAGGCTTCAGCTGTCAGTGAGGAACAGCAGAGATGAGCAGCTGCCACCTCCACCTCCACCTCCACCACCACGCAAGCCTTCAATACGACACCTGGAACAAGAGGTCACTGTGTGTGTGTGTGTGTTGTGTAGGACAGTGACAAGGATGGTTTTGCTCTTTTCACACCATGCAGTGCAGTCTAGGCCAACACTTCACCACGCCTGTGCTCAGGCAGAGCTAGACAAGATGTGCCTCACACGAATACTAACAGTTTCCGCTCTGTTATTTGTGTTGAGGCCAGACACACTCTGTATACACACTGTAGGAATTTCCATGACAAAAGTGACATATTCTGTATTCCCTGCTTAGTGTGATTCAAACTTTACAGGAAATAAAAGAGGGAGGAAACACTGCCACACAAGGTTTTTCACACTTAACCCTTAACTACTCCATGTAATATCTGGTTGTTTTTTTACTCCTGTTGCATTTTTACTTACTGTGGGCTTATTTCTAACTGCAATATGAAGTCCTGCACCTCTATATAAACAGCACAACTAAAAAATATGATTATGATGATGACACAGTTATAATGTCATAAATCATAACAAAAGTTGAATTATTTGATTATCTACTTTACAAAATGTTAAAAAGTATTTGTTCTCATGCTTGTGTCTTATCTGCTCTGTGTGAGTCTGGCCTGCAGTTCTGATGAACAGTCTTTGAATTTTAGTCCAATGATTGTTGGTCACAGATGATTCACTAATGCCCTCCTGGTTCTCCCAAGGAACGCAGAAGTTTTTAGTTTTTTACAGAATCTTGTTAGTGTAAACACTTTGAATTTTTATTTGATGAAATATAAGAGATTAGAGTTGGTTAAGTTCCCCATTGGATGTCATGTCACAGATGTGTAGATGAAAGAAGGCAGGAGGCTTCCAAATCCAACGTCTCTATCTCTCTCTCTTTCTCTTTTATTTTTTTTCAGTATTTAGCTCTGATAATGTCATTAGGTGTCATTTTGGCCATTAAAAAAAAGGCAACATGTTTGTCAAACCTGCTGGCACTTCTGGGGTCCAGATGATTAAATGAACCTTAAAAGAATCCTGATGCATTTTTTCCTTAAAGACAGACACTGTTTTCACATATAGGTTTCAAGTCCCCCTAGTTGTGCAACATTTTGCTCAAATGCAGTGACTAGAGGTTTTCAACAGTAAAACTAAATTAGGTTTGCTGTGTAATGCATGACTCGTCAGTCTGTGGAACATGAAGCCATACGCAGTATAAATACGGATGTGAGCAGCGACAAGAAGAGGTGAAAAGGGGAAAATGGTCACCCACTAGAAAAGCAAAAAAAAGTCTAACTAAGAGTGAATCCACCTGCTTCTGTGTTATAAAAAATAAAACGTGTGACAACAACCAGTCATGGGTTGATGCATTTTTGTGCCTGTAGGTGGTGCTGTGGGGCAGGAGCAGAGATGAACTTCACCACAGGATTTACTCCCAGCAGCCAATCAGAGGCTGGGAGGGCCAGCCGGCCCACATGTATGGAGAGATCATCCACTCCTCCCTGGTGTCTCTCTTCAACAGCTACACACAGGTAACCTCCCTCCATCCGTCAGCTACACCCACTTTATCCTGTAGAGGCTCTCTGGAGCCTGTTAGCGGAGCTCATGTGAAAATCAGGGTGGTTGTTGGGTGTAATAGTGATCTAGGTGTTGGATTTCATCTGGTCTCCCAAAAATAGCAACAGTAGACACACTTCTGTCTTTTTTTCTCTTAAGAATAGTGATTATGTAGATACAGGTATTGTTCAGTATCTCTCCTGCAGACTTCATGATGTATTCATCTTTTTTAATAGAAAAAAATCAATACATATGTAGTTTAAAATGGATGGAGCCACTCATCAAATTGTGTGAAAACAACTGTGAAATCATTTTTCTCCTAAGTCACTGCCCATTTCTTTGTCTCACCAGGAAACCAGTGAACACTTCCTGGTGTTGTTCTCTTTTCACCTGCTGATCCTCTCTCTGGATCACTCTCGACAAGACTTCATTTATGAGGTATTCTTTTACTTTGAAAAGACCTGTCCTTTAAAGTATCAAATGGTGGTTATGAGAAGATGGATTTCAAACATTTTAAAACCTGCACCAGTACTTTAAAGTTAGGTTCATTGCATTTTGCTTGTAATGGAGTATAGTTACATTGCTGTTTGGTACTTTTACTCTAAGTACTTCTTCCACCACTGGAAAAAAGTAAAGAATCAGTAAACCATATAGTAGAGCATCTGGAAGAGCTTGATAGTTTTCTTTGGAGTTGATGGAAATCTAAAAATAATACAAGGAGAGTGAATGAGAGATGCTGTTGTTTATGTGAACAATGCTGAAAATACCTTTTCATGAAACTCCACATTTCAAAGTTTATATTTAGAGTAGTGGATACAGTACAGTATAATCACAATACTGATATTAACTCTTTATCTGGCTCTGGATAATCAAGGAACTGACGCCTCTGCCAGAATGATCTGCTCTAAAGGAGTAATCCTGTGATTTAGTAGAGGCTCTAATATCCACATCTTTAGTTCCTAGTATGAGTCAAGCTCCAAAAATGCTGAGTCCCAAAATCCCATAATGAAAATCTTAAGATCCTCCCTGCCTGTCACTTGGTACACTCTTGAAGAGTCACATCCCAATTTGCAATGCAGACTTTCCTCTGAAAATGTGCAGTCTCAAAACCCATCAGGACCCATCAGGACTGTAAATGTTGGAGCATATTCAACGTGCAGGTCTATGTGAACATGACTGAGCATTACGTGCAGCAGGGATTAAAGCTGTACATTCATAAATGTTGTTATTGAATTCCTGCACAATAGGAAGAAGCCGAAGCACAATGACAAACACTATTTATTTCTTCAAGTTTGTCTTCTCTTATCTCGCAGGGCATCCTTCCCCTCTCTGGACTTTCTTTCCAAGCCGTCTCCCTGGAGCCTGACGCCTCACATTCACCACACATGTTTGAAATCAGCAGTGAGTCACTGGAAATTGCCAAGCTCAGCTCAGATGTGGCAACGCAGTATAAAGTACTGAGCATTATTTATGCTGTTCTCTTTCATCCAGGTGCAATGGTGGACTCCAAGGTGTTCGTATGTGCCAGTTCTGCAGAGTTACAGAAATGGATGCAGCACATAGAAGACAGGAGATACAAATCCACAACGCAACCCATGAGCCCCTCCCACTGCGCTCTCTCCTATCTAGTAATGACTAGCTGTTGCACATCTGGCTACAACTGTACATAAAACAAGCAGTCTGGATAAGTTGCAGTTAACTTGTTGTTTACATCTTTCTCCTGTAGTTACCATGTGATGAGCACTGGAAAAGAGAAGAACTGAAAAAATACATACTGCAAGCTCCAATATGGCAGTGGGAGGGCTCCCCCATACAGCACATGGGTCATCCAGGATACATATCCATTGTTCATATCATCAACACAAAGAGACAGGTAGTAAATACCCCCAGTCTATCTGAACCGTCATATTCATATTTTAGTCCTGTTGAATTTAAGCAAGTCAATGATTTTTCATTTTGATGTGTTACAATAAAATGAAAAAAGACTGGAACCTTGGCTTACACTACTTGCCACTCATCAAGTTGTAGCAGAAGTTGGTGAAATGTCGACCAAAGGCTGTATTTTTAGCAGGAAATATGGATACATCCATATATATGCACTTACAGGAACTTTCGGGGCCCCAGTACAATGCCACCCTTGTTTGAAAGTTTTACCCTTTCCATTTCCAAAGGCCAATAATTAAGAATGTGGCCATTGCTGGAGCCATTAAATCATTGGATCACCAAACTGTGAAATCCTGGCTTTGGGAGTTATAATTCTGGAGATATTGAATTGTCTAAATCGCTTCCTGTTAGAAATTTTTTTTGATTGTGAAAATACAAAAAATCCCAGGTCTGAAAACATTTGAAATTCTCAAAATTGAGCCAAAAATATTTTGCAGAACTTAGTTAGGGGTCTCGAATAACAAACACGTAAACTCTAAACCAAACAGTTCACAGACTGGGGCGCCCTGATAGCCTAATGGTTAAGTTGTGTGACCCAAGTGCTAAGGCGTAGCGGCTGTCCCAGGTTCGACTCCAACCTCGGGCGTTTACCGCATGTCCTTCCCCACTCTCCCATTTCCAACTCTATCCACTGTCCTGTCTAATAAAGGCATAAAAGGCCAAAAGTAAATCTCAAAAAAAAAAAAAACAGTTCACAGAATGATGAATTTCCCATGTGCTCTCTCTCTTCTATTGCTAAGAGAAGGTTCTGCAGCATTTTTCTCTTTCTCCTTGTACAAGCTGCCATTGTTCTGTGATTATCTGATTAACACTAAAATGTAGCGTTGGACTGGCACATTCAGGCTTATTGCAAATTGACCTCTGATGCTGATATACAGCACAATACTTCACTAAAGTCCAATGGTGCCAGAAACATGAGCAGTTATCCAGATGATCTAAACCTTTCATCTGACGGTGTAACTGGATGCATCAGACAAATGTTAGTAACACTCTCTCACTGTACAGACACACTGTCACTGTTCAGTGTCATCACATTACCATATCTCAGTAATTAGCATGTGATGTCGTTATTACTGACAAAAAAACTAAACAAAAAAACAAAACGCAAAAATATGGCACAAGTTTAGATAAACTGAAGTTATCCTTTAAAATGCTACTTGTGTGAATATGGTTACCTGTTCATAAGGTATAATAGAAAGTATCATTTCAGCATGCTATAGTAGTTGTCAGTGGTATGATGCTACAGCATAGACATTGTTGGCTTTGTTCTTGCAGGGACTCCAAGAAAGACTGATGGTCCTCTTCCCTCAAGACGTCCTGCTGCTGTCTGTTGACAACAAGCGTCTGAATATAAAATATGAGGTAGTGTAAAATGACTCTATGGGAACGATCCATAATAATACCTTCTGAACCACTGCAGCCTACCTTCATGTCCCTGTCATCATTATGCAGTGTTTGTTCTTTTGACACATGACATATAGCATGGGTGGACCACTTTGTAACTCAACCTGCTGCATCCATCACTGAATGCATTTCAATCAGCAGCTAAGATAAAATGAAGCACTTCCTGTATAATAAATGTACGATCACATTGACAGTGAGTTTCTGTACGTTTTCTGCTCCTGTCACATTTTTACTCACTGTGGGCTCATTTTTCACTGCAATACAAAGTCCTGTGCCTCTATGGACACATAACAACTCCACCATTAACTCTAGAAATATATTTCACCATGCTGAATGTATCTTTCAACAACTTGCGCCTCTGTTTACCATTTTTGAGCCATGCCACATTTATTTTATTGATTAAGTATGTTTGATTTTCCTCTCAGTCTCTCCTGTTGTCTCCTCTCTGCAGTCTGCAATGTGGTTTGGTCGTGTCAAATCAAAAAATATGATCATTCCTCCTGTTTTTACAGTTATTGGCTGATAAATATTGTAATTTTGGTGTTTCTTGGTGATTACATGCATTTCAAACCAGCTGGCAGGTTTTGGGGTTCAGAAGGTCAAAGTAGAAATCATCTTTTTCCTCCATGTTCTCCAACAGGGCAGGTTGGCCCGACAGAGCGTCAAAGCAGTGGAGAGGTCAGCCTCACCTGGATGGCTGGAGTTTGAGCTGAGAGGTATACTGCACATGCATGTGTCAGCAATACGTTTTTACCTGAACGTAGCATGATGTGCAAAACTATGTGCACTGATTCATTTCATGTCATCACTGTTTCGTTTTAGGTGAGCTGGTGGAGCCTCTGCAGGTCTCTTGCACCTGTATGGAGGATTATCAGAACTGGATTTTTCACTTACAACAGGTTAGACTGTCTTATCTTCATAACATGTTATACATCTTTAAAGAGCCATGTAATAATAATAAATGGGCTGTAAAATGACGGGATAAACAAGGCCAAAAATGTCAGTGGAGCTGAGAGAAACTACAGGGTGGATGATGATTTATGTCTTCATTACTTGAGAGACACTTTTTATGTTCATCCATTTATCTGATCTGGGTTAGCATCATAAGCAGGTCATTCCTGACGTCCCTCTACTCAGCTTTCCAGTTCCTCCTGGGGGATCCCAAGGCATTCCCAGGCCAGATGAGATACGTTATCCCTCCAGTGAATCCTGGGTCTACCCCGGGGTCTCTTTCCACTTGGGAGTGCCTGGAAAACCTCTAAATGAAATCGACAGGAGGCATCCTATTCAGATACCAAACCACATCAGCTGGCTACTTTCGACACGGAGAAGCAGCAACTTTACTTTGAGTTCCCTCCAAATGTCTGAGCTCCTCACCTTATCTTGAAGGCTGAGCCCCATTATACGAAAGAAAGCATTTCAGCCACTTGTATTCACAAACCTCATGTTTCGCTGACAACCAGAGCTCATGACCACAGGTGAGGGTTGGAATGCAGGTCAACTAGTAAATCAAGAGTTTTGGCTTCCGGCTCAGCTTCTTCTGCAACATGACAGTCCTCTACATTGCCAGCATTACTGCTGATGCTGCCCCAGTCCATCTGTCCATCTCACATTTTCACATCACTCTTGAACAAGATCCCAAGATACTTAAGCTCCTTCACGTGGGGCAGCAACTTACCTTCAACCCTGAGAGATCAATCCACTGGTCTCTGGCAGAGAGCTGTAGCATCAGATGTTGAGGTGCTGCCTCTCATCCTGGCCTTTTATGGTATATTAAATATTAATTAAACCTAAAGGATGCAAACTATTACAGTAGCAGTCTTGAAAGGCTTTCCAGCCAGAGAGAAATCTGTAAATCAGATTATAAAAAGAAAAGAGTGCTGTAAAAAGCCAATCATTGCATTTGGTCTGCATGAAACAACTGGATGGCCTCCCTGCCTGTCCGGATAAGTACCTACAGTACCTACACACACTCTGCCTGTGCAACCACTGTCTGAAAAACACATTGCTAGAACTAGCGAGCAGATGGCGCTAGAATGGCAGAGCAAGTGCAGCCACATTTGATGTAAATTCCACTTAAACCTGTAACACATTGCACTGCTACACAAAAAAAGAAAAGAAAGACAGAAGAACAAAAGGCTATGAACGAAAAAAGATAGAGCAAGAGGTCAATCCTGAGTCAGCACTGGAGGAGAGGCTTTATATGGAGCCCTGAAGATTTTTTTCTGTTTTATGCTTTTTAAAATCTAGTTCACTCTGTTTCTATGATCCCAGATCCTCTAGCTTTAAGACTGCTATACGTGTGTTTAAAACTCATCAGTTTACTTCAATTCAATTCAGTTTTATTTATATAGCGCAAATGTACAAGGTACAGGGTGG
>OMNN01084614.1:0-11956 GCA_900302755.1 Chromis chromis
CACTAACCCCACCTCCCCCCCAACCAACTCGCCCCACTCACCTCCCACCTCTCTAAATGTCTACCTCTCTCACCCCTCTCTCTCTCCCTCCCTTGATGTTGCACTCCTCCTCTTTCTCCATTTCCCATCCTTAGCCCTCTTTATCCTGTTGCTCCTCTCCCGCCCACAGCCCTGTGTACTTATATTATTGACTCTTTGTCTCAGACTACTGTATGCTTGCAAAAAAAGAAAAAAAAAATACAATAACAACAGTACAGACAGAATAAAAGAGTTCATACATCCAAACCATGGTAAAATTACTAACCCATTTACTGGACACTTTCAATCTTTAAATCTGTATTAATCAATATTTTTTATATCAACAATAGATTGTAAAATGTAAACATGTCACTGTGGTAATAAAGTCACACATTGACTCTATTAATAATTTTAATGTCTTTCAGCTCATTATTTTTGTCCCCAGACAAAGGTCAGTGTAGTGGTTTCAGACTGTTGCACTGGCCCTGAGTGGCCAAGAAAATGGTTAATGCAGCATCATTTTAAGGTCTTGTAGTATCTGAGGTAGTCAACCAACCTGTGTTCATCTTGTAAATATGTGTTTACGAAAACATTTGATGTTAACAGTGCTTTTGTTTCAATCATTCTAGCCTTATTAACAGATTTCACTACAAAGGAACTTCACTACTGGATTATTCTACCAAGCCTCCAACATTGTTTCTGAATGTCTATTGATCATTTCTACAATGTCTGCATGGTGATAGTGAATGTTGGAGAAGGATGGTAATGACAAATAAACTACAGCGCATAGAGGTATAGGCATAGTGAGGGTTCCCACACTAACACACTAACAAGGTTGTGGTATATATTGGCCCTCTATTATCTCTGACACTGGCACTGAACATTGCCAGGGAATATAAATTGTGAAAGACCTTCCTCGAAAGGAAAGACGACCCCACAGGTGTATGCTTCTTTGAGACAGCATCTCCTATTGGCTACAGTAATTATGACAGAAGCAAAGAAGGAAGTCAAGAGGTGCAGCTGATTATAGAGCCACAAAGTCTGCATAGGCAGGAGGTTGGGGTTGATGGATAAGTTGACAAAACACTGGATTTTGACACAGGAGATGTTCCTGCTTCAAACTGATAGTCAGCCACGAGTGCGGCATTGAAAGTTGTCTGTGCTATTTTTTTTTCCTTCCGTCGGTAGAGGTTGAAATTCATGCGTTGTATTTCGAGGGTAGGTACAAACACCTGTATTGTCTTTCAGGTCAGTGGACTTGTGTCATACTGAGGATCCTGGGTGGCTCTTTCTTACCTCTTCAGTTCTTAATTGCTTTTATTACATTCAAACTCTGTGTTTATATTTTCATCCTCTTCTCATCTCTTCTAACCCAATTGCAAAACCACAGGGACGACCACTTACCGCCCACACTGTATGACTTACATAGCTGTCATGGCTGGTGTGACCTGCATTAGGAGGCAGATTTTCTTCTTCATAGTTACCAGGAATTTACATTTTAATTAGTGACACAAAGCAGGGTTTGCAGGTAAAATGAGAGAGTGATAGAACATGAAGACAACCCAAGGACAGTCCTTGTGCTGCTGATCGAAATGTGGTAATATTTCAACCTGGGAAAAGAACAGCGGGAATTACTGTTAGCAAGGATGTAAGGTATTCATGAATCCACATGTTACTTTTCCTAAAATACAAATCTAAATAGCTTCATAGCATTAACAAATGTAAAACTAACAAGGTTTCACATATATAAAATCTATATCTAAGATCAGAGATTTCATGATTCAAGGTGAAATCAAAAATGTTAAATTCAATTCTCATGGGTAACTTTTCCTGCATTATATGAGTGTAAATGTTCATTCTTTACCTACCTTAGAAACTGTAGTTTGACAAAAACAGTCATCACTAAAAGTCCACTTATTGGGTTTCCCAGCACTTTCAATTAAAGATCCAGTTGCAGAGCAGTCTTTCTGAGCAAATTAAGCAAATAAATTCAACCTCGACAAGTTACGGACCTTTTGGACATCTTCCTCAATAGCTGGAGCGTAAAGTCCTTCAGCTTTTATCCACATAGGCCTAAAAAAAAAAAAGAAGATTGAAAATGACTCATGACGTTGGAGGTAGTATGTGACAGAAGTGATCCAGAACATCTACAGTACTAAATGGACCTTGTGGTAAAAATATTTTGTCTACTGCTGTTTCTAAGAATGAACTAGGAGTCACAATATTTAAGCCCACATCCACAAGAATTTTTGAAAGTGCTGTGGTCAGAGGAATGGTAATATGAACAGCTATAATTCCATGATTGATATTGTTGCTCACTTTTCCAGATGGTGAAAATCCACTTACCTGCCATCTGGTTCAGAATTGTTAGTCCTCTCCGGTCAGTCCACTCATCTCTGTGTATAAAAGTAGCAAAGGTGTTTCCATGAAAGTAATCCCTTTCTGGCTTAAATAGTTTAGACGTAGCTCTACACCACCTCTTTCTCCACGCACCTCTCTGCACACCAGCTCACCTACGACACTGCTCAAACACTAAAACTGTCCTACACTGCACAATGGCAAGTTGTAACATTGCAGTAATTCAGCCATACAAGTTCCGATACTGATTCCAAAGAACAATGATACAGAAAGCCCCTGCCCTGGAAGTTGACAGGATTGGTTCTGATTTGTTACATATGAAAACTGAAGGTCTGAATACATATTTTTGAGACTGTCATCAGTACACTGCAGTTGAAAGGCAAAAATATTCACTAATGGTGTTGGCTGCTTATTTCAGTCATGATGTGTAGGATATGAAATGGGGACATATTCACAAGGTAAAAGAAATCTTGTTTTTTACTGGGGGGGGGGATCATCATAGTGGACTAAGTAGATAACAATTATTAGTGAATCGTTGAGACTCACTGGCAAATGTCAACCGAGTAAGGCAAACATGTATGCTACAGTGCATCTGTAGTCATGTTGGTCCTAAACAGTGACGGTTTTACTTAAACCAACAGCTACAAACCAGATTTTCTGTCATGATTTACTGCATCTTCAATAGAAGTGGTTTATAGTTATTGGATGTTTGTCTGAATGGATTTAACAGAATCCACAGAAAGAAGCATAATGTACCAAGAGTTGAGCCCTGTGGTACTCCACAGGTGGTCAGCAATATGTCCTGTTGTTCTTGCAGTAATTGCCTAACAGTGCAACAGCTTGTTCTATCAACGTTCAGTGGCTTCTCTTCGACTAACCCTGATCACTGTATCTCTGCACCTTTCTGTGAGGTGGCCACGTAAAGTCATATGCTCTGTAAGCCTGCCACAGCACATGAGGTGTGGGGTACTCTCAAAGCCACAGAGTGCCTATTCAACTGTCAGTGGGAAAAGCCAACAGAAGGCTTCCATCTGTATCCTTTCATCTATATCCTATAAGCCTTAAAACTAATCACATCAACTCAAGCATGATGTGTCTGTGGAGACGCTTCCGAGAAAGTCCTGTGAGAACAAAAGAGGATGAGGAGGGGTAGAGGTAGAGAGGAAAGGATACAGCAACGCTTTAAAACAAAATCTGACACGCAGCCAGTCAATACCAGGCAAAAGCACCAACAGAAACAATATAATTTATACTACCTCTTTAGGTCAGGATGTATTTTTATCTCTACCTGTAAACAGTCAAAAAATAGTCTCACCACCATTCAGTAGCTGTTCTGGAGCAAAAATGAAGTTTGGACCTGAGCTTTTAAGCCAAGATGTCAGCAGCTACAATTTAACACCTGGACAAACTCTTTCTAAGAACTGTATTCCCTGATGTGTCTTTTTTAAACACTGAAAATTTGTACAAGAAAACACCCACCCATGCTGGCTAACCTACAGTTCCAACTTTTCCACCCTACCTGAAAAATTACAGTTCTCTTCAAATCAGAACTGGGGCCCTCTAATAAGACCCAGGATTCACTTCATACCATAATCAAATAGGCTCAGCTGTTTGCTGGCATAGGCAATACAATATTGCCTTTTCGCACAAGTCTAGAAGGTGCTGATTGGCTAAATTTACATGGCTGTGTGTATATCTTTAATCAGCAATTGGCTATGTTGCAGTAATGACTATGCAATATTTCTCTCACCTCCAGAAGAGCTGTTTAGAAATAGAAAACTACTACATTTCTTCTCCCCAACAATAAGGATTTATATTTCACACATTGCAAATGTTATTGTGACTGGTGCATATTTTAATCAAAAAAACCAAAACACTTTCAAACAGGCAGCCTAGCACCATCTATTGGTCATCCTCCTGTGTCCACATGTCATAAATTCTGATGTGCACCGATACCATAAACTGAAATGTGAATACTTTTTTACATGTAATCTGTTGAGCACCTGCAGATATCCAACCCATGGACACTTTCTTTGGTATTTGTAGGTAAATTTGCAAAGAAAGTTCCCAGGTCTTGATTTGTGCCAGAAAACAGTTTCCTTTTATGGTGTAAATCCGACTTACTACCAATTCTATTCCAGTTTTGATAATGCTAAATGGAGAATAAAACAAACGGATTAACTAATGCTGAAATGTTGTCTAGCACCTCTATTTTTCTTGAAGTGAATGACATTCTAAAGGCTCTTGGTGAGTAAACTTTTCCTGCCAATAGAAAACTGGATAAACGGGTGGGTTCCTCTTTCTCTACACCCCCATGGGTGTGCGTGCATGAGTCGGCTTATGTGCATGCTTTTGCGTGTGTGCGTGTGCAGAAATGTGCATGGTGTGTTGGTGTGTGTGTTCGCGTCTGCCTGTCTGACCGTGTTGTGTTCCAGTAATGACATCGGAAGCTGGCAGGGCTTCATGTCTCCCAGGCTGCATTCAGAGGGACTAGGCAGCCTCCCCAGACTGGGCTGTCGGGGAAAATGGACTGAGCCACTGAATCGGCAAACAGAAGAGCAGGAAAAGCAGGAGAATGAGAGGGTGCAGTGAGATAAGGCAGGAGGGAGAGTGATGGAGAGGGGATGAAGGATGGGGGAAACAGAGATGAGCACAACCAGAAAGTATAAGGACGGGGGGGGATATGAGGGGGGAGACGGACACCAAGAGATGTGGGGTTGGAGGGACACAAATTGAGGACAAATTGAGGCTCTGGTGGGGGCAGAATTTTTTTCAGATGAGGGATGAGAGAGCCTGCGGAGGGGTGAGAAAGTGGAAGACAAGTGAATGGAGGCTGAGGACTGATGGGGAAGATAGAAGAAGCCCAGCGGATATAGAGGCGGAGAGCAGAATAGGTTTGGCTGACATTCAGGCATGTGGAGGGCCAGGGGGGTGACAGGGGAGCATTGTAAATGAGGCAAGGGGGAGACAGAGTGGCGGGGGACGGATGGGATGGTTTGGGTGAGAGAGAAGAGGGTGGACTGGCAGTAGATTTGGCTGGTATGACTGGGATATGATGGGGATCTTGCCTGGACCAGCTAAACAGTCTGTTATGTTTTCATTAACCACTGGAGATTGTCAGCAAGGCGGGGCCAGCAGACACAGCGAGTGTCTAAAATTAAATGGATGAGGGTTCATCACTGGGGAGAACTTCCCTCATTACACAGACAGCAGACACAATGAGAGCTCACACGGATGGTTCCATTGTTCTGAAGCAGCAGTGCCAGGTCACACTAACCCACAGCATACTTCAGCAAGAACAAAAGAATAAAAGTTCCTACTGAGAACATTTAGAGCTTCACACAGCTTTGCCTGTTGGCAGCTTCACGTGAAATCAAAAGAGACTGAAAATGACATTACTGAGAGGTGACGTCATTAATCAACACACAGTACACTGGTTTTTACCATCCCTAACATCTGATGCCAATGCCTACTGCCAGTGTCTACTGCCAGCGTCTACTGCAGGCCACCTGCATAATAACCCTGTCTACTCTAGTGCTGGGAGGACTGAAAGGTTTCTCTTTGGATTTATACAGATGTAGCGGGTATTTTAAGTATCTTCAGTAACTTGAGTATTTTGAGTATTAGATGTACAGGTCACATGAATATGCTCTTATTAAATGGAAGAAAATGTGCTTCATTGACATCAGTATCGTCCCAAAACATGATGTTGTATTCTACATTAGGCTGAGAAATTATGACGTGGCATGGAAAGTTGTGTAACTAAACCAAAGCCTGCAGCAATGGTGACAGACTTCCATGCAAGGTGCCTGCCTGCCATTGGGAGCAACTTCAGGTTCAGTGTGTTGTCCAAGGACACTTCGGCATGCGGAGGGGATGGGGATCAAACTGCCAACCTTGCGATCAGTGGACAACCCACTCTACCACTTGTGCCACAGCCACCCAGAGTGATGTCTGTGGGCTGAGGTTCAGTATGTGCAGGATATGTAGAGGCTCTACTATATATAAAGGATTAATGTAGCCTCTGGGTCTGAAAAGTCAGGCCAACACAGAGCTGTCTTATCTCTGCATTCTTTCCAGCAGCCAGCAGGGGGCGACTCCTCTGGTCGCATAAAGATGTGAGATTGTATATAATTCTACTTCTTTCTTTGATTTGTTAACTACATTTTCCTAATGAATTTATTGTCTCAGTCCCTAGATTCAGGATTTTTTGAATAGAGCATGATGTTCTTTTTTGTAAATTACAGTGCCATTTAGAAAAAAACTAGACCCAGGATTACCTGGGATTAACAGGTCATTACTGGGTTACTATGCACATTGTCCACAGGTTCTCCGATTATTATATGAATATTGTCACCAGATAAGAACGTTGTTACGACCAATGGTGGCTGTGTGGTTGGTGATGGACTTTTGAAGCTGTTGTGTGGGGAGATGGCCTGTATAGGCCCAACTGTAGCTGGCCTGAGAGCCTGCTCCAGACCCCAGCTGCTGGTCATCTCAGTTGATTCGCCTATAGCTGAAGACCTGCACTCCAGCCCTTGTTCTCCCCGCCTCCCGACCTGTCTGATTGGGCCACCACCCGGTTCCCTCCACCTTCATCCAATCATCTGCAGCCATCATCACACTTTGAGCGTTTGAATGTGAAGAGTTCACCCTGGTGCCTCTTGTGTCTTTGTGGTTTGTGAGTGTGTTAAGTGTATTCTGTAGCCACTGAGGGCTGGTGATTCATGTTCTGTAATGTGTGTTTTGAGGCACCTGTTAGTTTAGTTAGTTCTGAGCGTTCTGCACTTGTTTGTTACTTGTGTTGGTTATGGGTGTTGCTATAGTGTCTAAGTTTGGATAAGGAGTTAGTTGTTCTGTTTTTGTTTCGCTAGTTTCATAACTCTATTAGCCTTCGTTTGGTTTTATTTGGTTTGTTGATTTTAGCAACACCCACTAGCTGTGTTTACTTTGTTGTTTTATCACCGTTTTACTGTTAATTTCATCACTAAGCAATAAATTGCTTTACCTTAACCAATAACACCTGTTTTTTTATTACACCTGGCTGACCCTAGAGGCTGGTTCGTAACAAACGTCAATAGTGGACAATCCTCCAAACCCCCCGGGTACCTTTCAGTGACTTTTCTGTGTCCTTTGCTAACATTTTTAAGATTCATTTTTTTCAGTAGCTCCAGTTGGCAACTACAGTGTAGTTAACAATGGATCAGCTGGTGACCATAAAGGGATTAATTAAAAAGCTAGTGTGTGCATCCCATTCAGGTTCGACAGTTTTGATTCTACTGGGTCGAAGCATAGGACAATCTACTTTGAGAAAAAATTTGCAAAATAAATGTCCCTAAAGTCTGCAGTTTCTATCATGTCTTCTCCTTAGTGTGTTTTAGCTCATTGTTTTGGTTTTGGGACTCTAACTTTACTGATTTAAATCATGAATACTGCTCTTTTCAGTCACAGCAGGTCAAAAAAATTCATTATGCACTACACGTGCCACACCAAACAGCAGGCAAAGAAAAGGCTGTGATCAAATTGGAGCATTCAGAGGTAGACATTTTTCCTAAGACCAGGTAAAGACGAAAAGCTAAAATGAGCTGAAATATATTGTGAGTTATATTATATTATTATGTTAGATAAAGCACATGTGGAAAATTGTTGTCTTTTTCAACATACAGTAGTCCCTCACCATATCGCAGTTCACTTTTCTTGGTCTCACTGTATCGCAGATTTTTAAATTGTATCTACCAACCAGAGCTCTGTGTTCTGTATCCTGGGTGCTCCGTCTCCCACATACAGCATGCGTTCTGCATCTCACCTTGTCCATTTCATATCGACGTCTGATCACTGCGCATAGTGTTGCTCACACTCAGCGAGTGTGGGGAGGGTTTATAAAGCCTTAAAATATATTTAAATAATAAAATAAATATAAGGTCGCTACTTCGCAGATTTTCGCCTACCTGGAACCTAACCCCCGCGATAGACGAGGGACCACTGTATTCAGACAAGCAAACATTTGATCCTCTTTGCTACAATGTCTATATTCAAAGGTGGTTTACTTGAACAACACTGCAAGGAAAATTTACTTTTTCATTTATTTATTTAGCAAAAATATCAACAGATGCAATAATCTTCTGTGGACTCAGAAGTTAGTATTGCTCCTTTAAGCAGAAATAGCTTTGGTGGCATTTTGTATAACTGTCTACTGACATCGGCTTGATAGACATTTTTGACCACTCCTTCAGGCAAAATTCCTCAGTTGATGTTTGAGAGTTTTCTTGCATGTTCTGAAATTCCCCCACAACTTGTCAATGGGATTCAAATCTGGGCTTTTTTTTTTACTTGACCAGACAATTCCAAAACTCCTCATATCTTCTTTTTGAGCCATTCCTTTGTAGATTAGTGTGCCTGGGATCATTATCCCATCGAAACATCTTCTTCTGCTTCAACTACAACTTTCAGACAGATGGCTTCATATTATTTTCAAGCACTCTTTCATATGATGCAGAATTCATTGTTGAATCAGTGACTGTAAGCTGCCCAGTCCCTGAGGCAGTGCAGCAATCCCAAACCAGAATATTCACCATGCTTCACAGCTGGTATGACGTTCTTCTCCTGCACCAAACATATCTACTGTTAATGTGGCCAAACTACGCTTTGCTTCATCTGTCCAGAGCATGTTAGTCCAAAAGGTCTGCTTTTTGACTGTATCTTCACTGGCAAACTCTACTTTTGCTCTGTTCTTTTTGGGCTTTCCAAGGCTCCAGACTGCAACTGTTTAGTTATTTTTTTTCCACCATTTTAGTGCTACTAAATATTATAACTATGCATCAGTGAGAGTTACAAATATGCTCTTGTTTTTATTTTTTGAATCATCATTATATATCATGTGAAGCACCAAGAGGAGAGTGTTTGTGTCTAGATGTGTATGAGTGAGGTGGAGAGTGATTAGAGTGAACAGTGTTGAAGAAATTTACCCAAAGTCCTCATACGAGGTTTGCTGTAGTGTGGTGTTTATTAGTATTCCAGTATACGGTGGGCTTACCAACACAGAGTCTGTGAAGGTAAGCCGACCCAGAACATTTACAGAGTCAAACATTTTATACAGTTGGTCAAACAGTTTGAAGGGGACAGCATGTAAATACAGAAAAGAATACTGGTCAGTTTTGCATTCAGTTGCTAATCAATGACAAATGGTGATGAAATCAAGGAGTCTGGCAGTCAACAAATGGTAAGGAAGTTATCAGTGACAAAGGTAATGAAATGAAGAGTGACACTAGGGATAAGGGCTGTTTGTAGCAAAAGGATGTGCCATTTTCTTCATCAAGAGCTAACACAAGGCACTTGTCGTCATAACAACGCCGGATGGGGACAATTCTGCGTTGGGTGTCATCTACCTGTGTCCAGGCTCTCGCTTGACCCTTCAGTGTTGATTCATTCAGGAAAAGATGATTCAGACCCTCCTGTGCCACTACAGTCCTACATTCCTGATGAGGACAACTCAGAAGAGGATCAGCAGGTGATCCCATGTTGGAGAAGGAAGACCTATTCTTTTCTAGAGGTAAGACACTCACAGTCTATATGGCTGAGATATTGCAAAGAAAGGAGCACAATGTATTGTGCAGTATGTACTGTATTCGTGGTGGCCAACTGTTGCAGGAAAAATGACCGCAAAGCACAACAACAGCAACTGCATTTCCTCCAACCTCATGATTCTTCATTAAAGCACTACTTCAATTTGTAACATTTTCCGTTTATATAAAACAACTAAATCGTCATTTCTGTATGTTTGTTAGTTATTACAAAGCATTTATCAGTAATCCAGTTAAGATATAAAATAACATAAATGTGTTGTATGTTGGCTTAAAGGTTGCACCTACATTTTGTGCTAGTGCTCCAAAAATCTTCAGTAAGGAGAATCAAGGCTACTGTGAGTTTTTTTCTAGCACACCATCCCTGCAGGTCAGATTTAAGTGATCTTTTGCTGATTGCAGCTGCAGCACTTTGACATCAACAGCTGCAGAGCTACCTGCAGATCCTGAGAGGAAATTTTGGAGACTTCTTTTTCCATCAAACTGTCTGTTTTTTGAAGGTGCAGTCGGTCCTGGACAAACTGGCACTCATTTGATATCTAGTGATGACGCCACACACTTCAAAAGCAAAGAGAACAGCAGACCCTCAGATGTCAGAGATTTAAATAAGACATTTTCCACCTGTCACTCTAAAAGGAGGTTCTAATCATTGATAGCTAATCTGTAATCCCTGATTCTAATTTAAAGGATTTGAAGATGTGACAAATGTGGAGCTGTAGGCTGAAAATGTCAACAGTTTCCATGGGACTGTAGCTATGACTAAGTTAAGTGGATTAAAACACTTGATAAGGGTGAGGGAATGATTGTGGTTACAGTTCATAAAAAGGTGAACACAGTCTCCTGCTTCACTACATGTTCATCCATCTCTTGGCCTCCATGCTGCTTTCACTGCATAAAAGGAACATGATTACATACCTGAACTGTCTGCAGTATCACACAGGGTTGAAGAGAACACATGTACCTCAGTGCAGCAGTGAGAGAAGTTCAACCACTCCAGATCTGCAGAAAGCTGGTTTTTCAGGATGTTAAGTTACTCTTTGTGGCTTGCAATTGTGAGAAAAATTAAATATGGACACAATTTATACCAGGATGTTATTAATGTATTGCGGCTGATGGTTCAAGTAAAGGTCATTTCACTACAAAGAGATATTGAAATTGAAACATTTATTTAAAAAGCCATTTATCACATGTAAAGCTTCTAAAAGTCATTAAAACACTCACAGTTGTCAATTCTTACAAAGACAATCAGTGGTTTCCTATATTACCTCCTCAACTGTTGCTCAAACTGGCCTCAGAATGTGCTGTTGGAAACCTCACAGGCAGCTCATGTGAACTCACTGGTATTGAGAAGGTACCGTGGTGTAAAGCTGCTAAAAAAGTAATTATCAGAGGCAGCACCTTTATGCTTTAATTGCCTACATGGGTAACAAAAAGATGATCTTCAGGCCAGGGACTTCAAAATTAAACTTCTGGCAGTCATGCAATGTTAGTCTCTTAGGAACCTGTGTTGCTATGTTGGGTAGATATGGTAGGTTAGGAAACTGTGCTGCTATGTTGGGTAGATATGGTAAGTTTAGTCAGAATCATAAGAATGGGGTTGCTGACATATGTGAAGTGAAGGGCAAATCTTCCTTTTACACAGAAACCACAAAACAATTATTTCCTGCTCATGCTGTTCTAGTAGGGCTCAGTGGGTATTCACTTGGATTAGACATGTACAAACCAGAATTACCTTACAGCCGGGCGGATCAGGCACAAGCACATTTTCATTACATATAAAACAGTGCTACAGCAACTACTGAGTTCCCATGATTTTGGCTTCAGCCCCACAAGTGCTGCTGTGTTGAAACCTCTGAGCAAAAATGTATTCATGAGGCCTAAAAGTAAAAATATTCAAGTAAAGGTCCTGCATGAAGAATGCTACTTAAGTCAAAGTAGGTATTAGCAGCGAAATGTAGTTAACGTATTAAAGTATCTAGAGACAGCAGATAAATCTGAGG
>OMNN01084615.1:0-10393 GCA_900302755.1 Chromis chromis
TAGTTTCCTCAGCAGTTGACAGACAGAGGGAATATCGAACTTATGCTAGCTAAGTGGGTGACTATAACAAGATATCAGCGCCAGTGTTACTGGAAGTGTCAATGAGTAACAGTTTGCCATCCAATTTACAACCTCCTAATGTGTAAATGTTGTGTATTCAAACAACACACTCGATTACTTACATCATATGCACCGGCTTTGATTTGTTGGTACAGTTTGTGTTGGTCCTCGTCCCAGAAGGGAGGGTAGCCCACCAGTAAGATGTACAGGATCACACCTGATGCACACACATAAATCAAGGCATAACTGTCAAAATGAATACAAGCACACATAAATCAGGCTGAACAATTTCATTCAGAGAGACAGAATGACGCAGGTTAAAACCTCCTCTCATCTGATGCAGATTTTTGCATGTGTATGGGGTCCTCGATGCAGGTTGCCCTTCAGGAATCTGATTTATTGCGCTGTGAGACGTGAGTGTGACGTAAACACTCTGTTGTATCTGTCACTGGAGCTGATTGTGGGGCATTACTTATTGCAGTAATTTTTCATAAGGTGGTTACACGGAAATCATAAATCCTAATAAAGATTATACGTTACGTTGATTCCTCAGAGTGCAAACAGCATCCTCTTTTATTGATGTCAAATGTGATTTGCAGCTGAGCAGTGACATATATACAAAGGCTGTAGCAGAACCAGACTGGACCTGCAGCTTATATGAATGTGTATATGAATATTTTGTGGGTGTCTACAGTCTAAAAGCTGTATAACTGACCACATGCCCATATGTCCACTGGCTTCCCATACGGGTCCTTTCTCAACACCTCTGGGGAAAGGTACCCTGGAGTCCCGGCAAAACCTGCAAAACCACAAACATATTTATGTGACATTTGTCTTCACCTCTATGCACTAACACGCCAGTAATCTACTGTATTTCTTCTCATTGCTGCGTGATGTGTGCAGGATTATGTGTTCAAAAGCGTTACAAAAAAGATAATTTTTCCATTTTCAGTGAGTTTTAAACACGCAAACCCTCAATTTTCTGCTCCTATTTCAAAAATGTTTTAACTTGATACGACATTTCAGTAATATTTGATGCAGTTTTGAATGTAAAAGTAATATTCACCCCAAACATCTCCACCACATAGTTGTTTAAAATGCAACACAAACAAAATTATCTTTTTCCCCCGGGACAAAGGCTGATTATTTAGTAAATTCTATTAAATGTATGCTCTATTTTTTTCTTCTTTCTCTAAGACAATAACAAAAATACGGCATATCATTATCATAATGTATCGAAACACAAACTCAAGCTGACTGCTCACTGAGGCAAACACTGCTGCTGAATGTCAACGCTGTGGAAGGAATGCAGAGACTATATTTCTTACCGAACCATGCCTGTTGGTCCCCTTGAACCTCGATGGCTAGACCGAAATCTGCGAGCTTCACCGCTGCTCCCTTCATCTTACTGGCCAGGAGCAGGTTCTCTGGCTGCAACACAGAGACAGGCAATCCCCAAGGGTTAAATAATTTAATTAAGGCTGCAGCTAGTGACTCTGAAATACTAATAATGTCAATCAGTTTCCTGTGAAATGCATAAAACATATATATAAGTCATGACATCATCTGAGAAATTGTAAGCAAATATTTCCACTTCACCACATAAATAAGGCAAAATAAATGAATCACTTAACTATACCAGGTTGTTAAATTTATCCTTTAATAAAGTCAATGGTGTTTTGCATGGCATAAAATTAATTATAGTACAACTGTGAGCATCAACAACAACAAAAACAACAACATTTAATTAAGGGCTGAGATAAGCATGTACTTCTACTTCAAGAAATGTCCTCTCTGTCTGCATGACTGGACGAGCTGCAGGAGCACGATGACATCTACAGTAGTAATGAGGCATGATATGGTCAAGCCGGCTACAAAGGCTTCCCCCCAAAGGAAAGACCTTTTCAGTCAGCTGTCACAAGATTTAACACAGCGTCGTGACTCTGTCCCTCTGATCACACAATCGTGCAAAAAAGCCAGGCCTTGGCAAAGATCAGGACATATTAGCTGTGCTTTAGTCACTTCCTTACATCATAGTTTCACTTCAGGACGACATGAGAGGGAGGAAAAAAGAGATGAAACATCAACTGTCGTTTGGCACAAGTCAGTTACAGATTACGGCTGCACAGCTGTCTTAGATTTACTTGTTTTAGGGTTGTTTTTCATTATATTTGTAAAATAGGTTGTTTTTTTTGTTTGTCACTTCACAAGATGGTCCGACAGACATTTTTCTGTAGAATTTGCAGGTTTTCTTTGCTGTGTCCACCCTAAACCCTCACAGACTATCTCATGCATGACCGCGTTAAATAATGAAGGCTCTAAATGCTGTGTGAGGAGTACGCTGGGGTTTTGTCCTCTTATTTAATCAAAGACATCTCTGTGGACGAGACAAGGTGCTCTCTGCTGTGCGATTATTCACTTGCTCTTGTTCGTGCCTCTGCAGCCCCAAATCTTTAGAATAGCCTTGCTCTTTCAATCAATTTCATGTTCCTCCTCCTCCAATGACATTTTTAAGAAAAATCTGAAGACCTTCATGTTTTCAGTGGCTTTTGGTTGCCCTCAGTAGTCGTGCTTATTTATTGATTTTACAAGTTTTATATTATTCTCTATCCTGCTTTTTGCACATATTTTTGTTGCTGCCCATCTTAAAACTAACTTTTACAGCAATTTAATCACCTCAGTGTGTTTTTAACTTCAACTTTCTGTTTTTAAATTTTGGATTTCCCTGTTAATTCCCCAAAGTTATTCTGCAAAATAAAATAAAGTGTCTTACTGCACTGTATGTTCAGTAAATCTAGTGGCAATTTTATGGTCTGAAATATAAAGAGTGCCAAAAAATGCAGTTCCTCGAATGTCCACTTGAGGCTGCCCCCAACAACGAGTCATTCCCTATAGACTCCAGTGTTAAAATGCCAAACTTTACAGCATAAATAAACATATTTACAGCATGGTGCAAAAGAAGGTTTCGGTCTCTATAGCTCGTTTTCCCATTCATGACAACTGTACAGGGGTTGATTTTGTATATAACTCACCTATTTAAATTATATTAAGGCTTAAAGTTATGCATTATTAAGGATGTGGCTACTTTGACTGACAGGTGGGTGTTGTCATAGGATAGTCCATGGCCTGCCTCAGCACCACTCATTGTCATTTTTTTTTCAAATTTTTTGGATTTGCGGGGAGTTAGGAGGAGTCAGACAAGATGCCTGTGTTCCAAATTGAATATTTTTTCATTTTACTTTAAGTACATACTGCAGCTGCCCTGACAAAGTATGTACTGTTTCGCTCAGTAAAACATACAATTGGGACAAACTACTTCGTCATAATAACGCGCCTTAAGCTTTGACCGTTTAAGTCTGCAGCGCGAAATTAGCTGTCATCTGTCTGTGCAATCTTGGTGGCTCAAGCCTTTTTAAAATCACGTGAGACAACAAAATGTATATGATGCAAATATCGTGAGGATTGTGGGTCAGAATGGCCAGAAAAGCATCCTGGCTTGCGACTGCAGAATCCCAATAGATGTAGTAGGACATCCTGGTGTCTTTGTCATACTACATTTGACATTCTTTGTGTTGGGACATACCAAATTGTTTTCTAGCACCCCAAGCCTCAAAACTACTGTTAAGGAAAAATAAAGGTGACGTCATTGAGATGTCATCCATCTTTATACGATGATCTGCAGCCTAAATGCAAGCATAACACAACTGAGGTGCAATCGAGTCGGCCACGCTACAGCTGGAGGTGGTCTGGTTTTAACTGTGATAACATCTCCGCCAGGCATAAAAGCAGTCAGTACAGTGTGACTTTGCTCTTAAGAAATCTGATACATAAGCTAAAAGGTCACCTAACTCCAACACTTCCTGCTATCTCAAGCCACAGATGACCCCCATCTGTCAAGGGACATACTGCAAGAGTCGAACTAGGGCTCGTAAGCTTCTCGACTGGTGATAACACTTGTTTTTCCTGTACAAGTAATGTTAGCATAGTGCGCTAATGACCCTCCCTAAAAGCGTTTGGCACAGGTACCGTATTTTTCGGACTATAAGGCGCACCAGATTATAAGGCGCAATATCAAGGAATGTCTATTTACATGTCTATTTTCATAAATAAGGCGCATTAAGCGAAACAAAACAGTCTGATAAGTCAAACTTTATTCAACTTATTCACAATAACTCTCAACATTGTTCAGTTAAAACAATACACTCACTTTTTGAAATCCGCTTCGTAAGCATGTCTCTTAACAGGTGCCATTTTGGGGTCCTTATACACACACCATAATATTATGTTGAAGCGCAGTACGTATTACTCCACGAGGCTCCTGACTACGGTAGCCGCAATGCTCCGACAATCCATCAAGCAGTGCAGCTGCGTAGCTTACCAAAGTCGTACTAAAACGTTTTGACAGATTTTTGAGCGTCGTGTACCACACAAAATCGGTTCAAGGTCAGTAAGCACAACCAGAATTAATACATAAGGCGCACTGGATTATAAGGCGCACTGTCGATTTTTGAGAAAATTAAAGGATTTTAAGTGCGCCTTATAGTCCGAAAAATACGGTACAAGGTGTGATTGAGATAGCAGGGAGTTAACACCAGGTGTTGTTGGAGTCTGCATGAGCCCCGATAGACTGGAGCCCCTGAACAGGAGAACCGGTTTAAAAACAGATGTTCTTCTTCAACAGTGTGGTGGCCTTACATTTCAGACTACAACCATTTCCCCTACTCTAAACAGGCAGAGCTGAAACAATAGGAAAAAGAGAGAGAAAAGGGGGCTGGAGTGAAAGCAACACAAGAACAGAGACAGACAGATAGAGATAGATAGATGGGAGGTGGCATAATGAGTCCCTACGCTGGCGCTGCAGCAGCCGAGTGACCTCACCCTATAGTTACCATGGCAACCCAGCCTGCCACCAGCCAACAGCGCTCAACTCTTTCTCGCTAATTCTTGTTTTCCCTTCAGCGAGTGGCCCTCCCAAGATGACAGGGAGGCAGAAATATGACATGCATGTGTGTTTGAGGTCACACCTTGCCACGGCGCAGCTTTGTGGGCATTATTAGTATTTTTATGGCTCCAATACAGATGCTGCTTTTGGCAGCTTGGCAGCTTTATCCCCTGGACGCTCTTGAAAAAAAACAAAAAACACGAAATCAGATATTGCTTTTTCTGAGCTATCTGATGATTGCAGAGATTGTTCTACCAAGAATCTCTCTCAAAGAAACTAATGCCTCAAAGCACTATTGATTAATTTAGTTTTTTTTTCTCCCTTTTTTGGCAACCTGGGAGCAGCGGAACAAGATATGAGCACAACACAGACATAAAATCAGTCGGCGAGTCATGGTGGCAAATGTGTTAGGAATCAGTTGCCCATTTATGCATCCAGCAGATACAACGTTACAGTCTTACGAGTCCAGGATTCACGTTGTGTTTAGCTTTGCATGGCTATATGCTAACTTTGTCGTTTACCACATTATTCTATGACACAATCTGACAATATGAAAGAGATAACTTGTAGATGATGTGATGAGCAGATATTTTAGCTAACATTGAGTGTTTGGTTCATTCTCACCACTTTCCTAGGATATTTTTTTCTGTTAAAAAATCCTCTATAAACCCACTGTCCACTGCCTGCTTACCAACACACAACAAAGTAAGCCCATAGAGTCGGTAGGGACCAAACACAGAGCTAAAAGAGAGCGAATATTAGACTTCGATTCATAATTTTGGCCCCAAAATGACTCCAAATGAATATTAATGTTGCTCTCAAACAACTGAATGTGGAAATTCGCAATTGTTTACAAACTAAAAGTCAATATTGTGTTCAGATATGAGACTTTGCAGGTTTTAAAAGTTTGTTCCAGCTCATCACTGAAGCTATTATGAGGATAATGCCTTTACTTTAAACAGCTTTAGCCATTTAGCCAATAGCACGCCAAATGCATTTATTATAATGTAATAGGAAGTGAAATATTCAGACGTCGTGTATTTTTGCTGCTTAAGTCAAACAAATGGAAATATTGAAAGCTTGTAATAACTGGTCGACCAGCAGATGAATGAAGCTTTAAACGGCTAATTCTATTAACATAGATTTCTTTGTTGTCGTTCAATATACCATTTAAGAACAAAGTGTTTACAGTGATGGTGCAGCACAGTTTGGATACATGTGCATTAACAACTAATGTAATACATTTGTGTCCTGCGCCCTCATCATCCATCATCATTATCGTCTTTCTAAATCTCTTCCCCTTTCCGAGTTCATTTGATACCGACATCCATGTGAAAGCTAAAAATCAATGAGAAGCAACACGAGTCCATTTACGCCACTCTCACACGAAAAACCGATGTTTTATTTTCCAATTACGCTTGTCTGCTTACCCTCAGAGTAATGGCTTAATTTTGCAGTGTCACATAAAAGTAACAGATCAGATTGTAAACTATTTAAAGTTTAGGGCTCTCAACACATTAGTGGCAATAAAAGAAAAGAAGTGCAATTATCCAGGTGTTTAAATCTCAGGTCAATACTGTCTTCATTTGCTATACTATTAAAATTAATTAAAATTTAAATAAAACATCTGAGGAGCGCTGTTGGTTTGTGCTCAGGGTGAACAGGCTTTGCTGCGAGGGGAATCGTCGCTGGCCGTCATCTCACCCACCGACCCGCTATTAATAGCAGCTGGTCTGCTTTCGTCACTCCTCAGCAGTGCAGGAGGGAGGGAGGAGGGGGGGAGGCAGAGCGATGGAGAGGAAAGAGGGGGACAGATGAAACAGAAGAGGGGTGCAGACATACAGATGTGAATGAAGAAATGAGGAGAGAAAAAAGCCGGTGAGAAGGATGACGCTCATCCGTTAAGTTGTTCTTAACGTCACCGCATGACGTCTGCATGGACCTGTTATAAATCTCCACACATGCCTTTCATCTCCTTTCACAGCACAGTGCCACGCAGAGCATAATCATTTATTTTTGTACAAATAGCACGTCAGATGACGTACAAGGACCTCCCATGTTCACCACTAACTCACCTTGAGGTCCCTGTGCACAATATCATGCTGGTGGATGTGACTGACGCTCTCCAGGATCTGATTGATGCAGTGGCTGCAGGAGACACAGAAGGATGAGAAACACGAGTCAGACACATCTGTCAGTCCTCAAACAGCCAGACGACAACAGAGAGCAGTCTGAAGTGGAGGAAGAACAAAAGTTTAAGAGAGAATTTTCAAATATCATCACTGGCCTTTGTGTACATTCAGAGCAGACAGACACTTTATTGATCCCGAGGGAAATTCATGCATCTAGTAGCTTCAAAATAAAGATGAAAAAAACATACAAAAAGGAAAAAATAAATAGATAATGAAAGAGCGCAATGCAGTGGAATTGTGGTGGTACATATGAAGCAGAAAGATAATGTTAACCCTTACTGCCTACTGACTGGTAACACTTTTTTAATCTATATGTTATTTACTGTTGTGCACCAAAGTCAAATTCCTTTATGTGAAAACCTCCTTGGTAATAAAATCTTCCTGATTTATGATGTTGTAATTAGCATACACAAGGACTAGACTGAATAATATTGTAGTGCAAAACAAGTTAAGGTGACCCTGTGCGAACATGCTAAAAAAATTTTCAATTAATATGTAATAAACCAATACGACTAATTCAAAACAAGCAACAACAAAAAACTACAACTGACTTAAAATAACATTTAGTTGAAACCCTGGTTTGTTAAAACCATACAGAAGTCAGGCGAGCCGTTTCCCTTTTTCCATTTTTACTGTAAACTAACAGCAGCTGCCTTTAGTGTCATATTTAACAGCTCAGATATGAGAGTTTTGGGGATTTTTTTGATTTTCTCATCTAAGTCTTGGCAAGGAATTTACCAAAATGTCATACTAGTCATTTAAGATAGACCGCAGATTTTAAACTTACTGTTAAACTACAATGTTTGAGGTCACGATCAGAGCCGGCCCTAACCAATGCAGCGTCCTAGGCAACATTTTATGTGGCACCCCCCTTTGTCAGCGATTTACTTACTGTAGTGTACTGTAACCCTGAACTCCCATGGTGCATTGCAGCACGACAGTTCAGTCCTTGCGACCGGCTCTGCGATCGCTACAATACGCTTTCAGAAGAAATCGAATAGCATTGTGTTGTAGTAATACTAATTGGGCATTGCTTTACATTTGAATCAATTTGAGCTTTTCCATTTTTAGAGATAATAGTAATAACTAGTTCTAATATTGTAGCGATCGCAGAGCCAATCACAAGTACGGGACTGTTGTGCTGCAATGCATTATGGGAGTTCGGGGTTATTAATGTTGTTGACAGCACCATGAGTGTGGAGTGTAGCGGGGTTTATGGCAACCTGCCACTGTTGTTGAGTGTGTGGTACTTATGACAAGTGATCCTGTGTGTCAAAGTAAAAGTATCTTCTTGGGTAGTGTGCTGAAAAGACCAAAACTATGACTCAAGCGTCTTTCTCCCCCTCCGCTCTCTACAATAGAACTATATTGAAGGTGATTTTTTCCCCCCAATTTTGTGGCGCCCCCTGGAGGCCACGCCGCCCTTAGCATTTGCCTATATTGCCTAATGGAAGAGCCTGCCCTGGTCGTGATATATAATGCACACATATATGAGACTCTGAAATTAAAATAAATAAATAGAAGTTAACTTAAGCTTAACCGAGCCCAGCAAGGTCAACAGCGCTGGCAGAAATATGAACCAGAAAGAGATACAAACAAAGAGGAAGTAACCAAACAAGGTGATAAAACGAGCTGACCGGAAATGAAGGAGCAAGTAAAAGATCAGTACAAGTTTTAGTCAGCTCTATTGTATGATGAAAACTTTGAAGCTTAGCTACGACACTGTGGCCAAAAGTATGTGGACACCTAGAACTTTGACATCAAGTCAAATAAAAACCTTTAGGATGAACAACAACACCATTCTTGGCACTAGGAGCCAGTTTATGCTCTCAGTCATTCTAAAAAGCCCCACTTGCAGACGAGAGTGAGAAGCCTGGCATCGCTGGGAGGTGGGGGAAACATTTCCAGACAATCTTTCCAGGAAGACATTGATAATTGAGACACTGAGGAGAGGAGTACAATGCCCGGTGCTCTGTCAGCTCTCCTCAGTGGAAAGTTGTACGGGGAGGATGTTTCCGACGCTAATTGAACATCCAACATACAGTTTAAATCCTGCTTAAAGGCGCCACTGTTCTTCACCAGAAGTGCTGGTCGGATGGTTGAAAAGCCTCAGAAAGCTTTTACCGCCAACGCCTTTCTGACATCAGAATCGCACGGACAATGCAACATTCACATCCACTTCACACTATCACTGACCAGCTGAGCAGAGGTGAGAAAGGAGCCAGTGTTGAACCTCTCTCTCTAGTTCTGATTCTTACACAGCTACTTCTATGAGTGAAACACTATTCATGAATTCCAGGAAAGACTGTCTAAAAATGGGCACCGTTACCTGCACATATAGCATCACCCCCGTTGTTATAAGGGTTATTCCATCTCAAAACACGAGGGGCTTTCTTTTCAACCATCTTTGATTTGCTTGAAACTTTTTTATCATAGACTATGGATACTTAAAAGTATGTTTGTGAAATTTTACTTTAATATATCATGAACTTTCCGGGATAGAAAATATGTTTTTAATTGCCCTTCAACCCACTATTGAAATTTTCGGGTTTGTTTGAATGACAGTATCTCAAGAAGTACTTAAAGGATCAAATTTGCACTGTTATTTCTGATCATGCCATTGATTGAGAATCTGATATTATAATACATCGTACAATACTGGATAAGTGGATAAAATAATCTCTGATTATGGGTGGGCTGAAATACAAAAACCCCACATAAAAGCCTTCATTAAAGTCCCATCTTTGAGGACAAATTAGCAAACAACTGATAATACAGATGTCAACTAGTGATATTTTATTAACCATATATAGTTGCATGTCACAATAATATTAAACAAATCATATTGAATACTTTTTAATATGTAATACTTGGTCATAAAAATGAAAAAAAAAGAAGGTTATTTTTGTTGAACTTTCTTAACAGATTAAGCAGGTAGGACATATTGTACCACAAAAACTAAAATATTGCTGGATAGAGTAATACAAAGAGAACTGAGTTCCAAAATGGTTCTCCAAAATGGGAGGCAGTGGTGGCCTAGTGGTTTGTGAAGTGAAGTTGTAACCGGTGGGTCGCCAGTTCGAGCCCCCAGACTGGCAAGAGGTTGAGGTGGGAAAGTGAGAGCGACCGCTTGTCCCAGTCACCACCACTATGGGCCCTTGAGCAAGGCCCTTAACCCCTGACTGCTCCGCGGGCGCTC
>OMNN01084616.1:0-10911 GCA_900302755.1 Chromis chromis
CCCCCCATACAGAAATCTTCTATTTTTGCATATTTTTCACACTTAAATGTTTCAGATCATCAAACTAATTTTAATGTAAGACAAGGATAACCCAAGAAAACACAAAATGCAGTTTTTAAATGATGATTTTATTTTTTTAAAGTAAAATTCTGTCCAGCCCATCTTGCCCTATTTGAAAAAGTAATTGCCTCAAGCTACCAATCTATCAAATGACCAAATTCATTTGGCAGCTGGGTTCAATCTCAGCAGCCACACTCACATATGATTACTGCCAGGCTTGTTGAATCCAAACATCACTAAATAGACCCTGTCTGGTATTGTGAAGTAGCTAAAGGGTCTCAGAAAGCAGCACATGATGCCACGTTCTAAAGAGATTCAAGAACAGATGTGAAACAAAGTCATTGACATTTATTAGTCTGGAGGGTTACAAAGCCATTGCTAAGGTTCTGGGACTCCAGAGAACCACAGTGAGAGACATTATCCACAAATGGAGAGGCATGGAACAGTGGTGAACCTTCCCAGGAGTGGCCGGCCTATCAACATTTCTCCAAGAGCGCGTCAACATCTAATCCAGGTTCACAAAAGAACCTAGATTCTCCCTCCCCCGTTACATATGTATTTCAATGTGCTGCAACACAACGGCAGTATGAATAGTTGAACAAAACTAGTAGGCATTTCAGAGCTATTGTATTACATTGTACAGGTGCCACAGAGTGTATAGCAGCTCTAATAGAAGTAATAGCTATCTGTCCCGTTCAGGTGGAGGTGTTATGCAGCATGCTGAGTTTGCCCAACCTGCCTGAACAGACTCTTCCTAAACTGTGCAGCAGCATTCTGGCTCTCTCTCCTGACCTCAGCTACAGCACAGCAGCAACACTCATCAAGAGCCTCCTGCTGGAGAAGGTACATTAATAAACATGGAAAGGATGCAAAATGTGTTTCTGTTTGATACTGACAGGATGTTATCTAACTGTACCGTACAGGTCCTGTCTCTGTCAGAACCGGCCTCCAGGTGTCTGGTTACTGCAGTTACATCACTGTGTAGCCAGTATCCCAGACCAACAAGCCACGCTCTGATCGGACCAGTGCTGGAGGAGAAGAACATAGGTGAGGATTATTCAGTTATTAATCCTCTGAAACCCCCAAAACCCGTCAGCAGGCTTGAAAGGCACGTTATTAATAATAATCGTTTAAAAAAATGACTTATCAGTCAGAAAGTACAAAAACAGAATTGTCAAGGCCTTTTATATGCCTTTATTAGAGAGAACAGGACAGTGGATAGAGTCAGAAATGGGAGAGAGTGGGGAAGGACATGCTGTAAACGCCCGAGGTCGGAATCAAACCCGGGACAGCCGTTACGTCTCTGCACTTGGGTCACGCGACATAACCATTAGGCTATCGGGGCGCCCAAGAATAAGCATTTTACTCATCTGGGAAACCAAGCAGTTTTCTTGTGTTGTTAAGTTGAAAATCACACTGGCATTTTTTTATTTGTTTTTTGTCTCTTGTTTCCTGCCTTGTGTACATCAAAATTAGATTAGATTCATATCTAGGCATAGAATCATGATATTTCATTAAAATCACTTTATACAACATGCCTCATTTTAAAATTTGCCAGAAATAAACCAGTTGCACTTAAAGGATTCTATAAAAAAGCAAGCAAAAAATAATGAATCTACATTATCCACAGCACACCTGAGAAGCTGTGACTGACTCAGCTGTGACCAACAGTCACGTGACAAAAATTAAGGGACTTTCAGGTGAACTAGGCTGAACTGCAGGCAGTGTTTACACTTTTTATAAGACAAAAAAACGGAGAAATCCACCTTTAGTTTGTTTTTTTTGTAATTTAAGGCATTGTAATTTTTTATATACATTTTGAGGTCTCTCTACTTCTAGTCGTGGTTTTGCTGTTTCAATAGAGGCTTTTTATTACAGTGAAAAATGAGCCAACAGTGAGTAAAAATGTGACAGATTCAAAAATGCCCAGACACCGAGGTTCAGAAGGTTAACGTACAGCAAAAGCATTGAGTCCAATCAGCTTCACATTATAAGCCTCTATCACAGCATATTGATTTGTCATAGGGGGAACAAGCTAAGTGGGAAATGGAATTCAGCCATCATTAATTTTATTAGTTAGACTTGTGCTTTTCCAACTGTGACTATCAGGATCGCCTGTATTAAAAGGGTCTGTTGTACTGATTTGATGATGATGATAACACAAATGCAGGCATTGCAGCAGCTGAGCAAAACACTTTATACATTATATAAAAAAAGACTAAAACAAATAGAAAGTGTTTGTGCAAGAATAAGGCGAAAAAGTGCGTGAAATAGTAAGTTGTATTGTTTTTAACACGCGCTGTCTGTCTCAGTCGGTTACTAAACAACAGCCCTCGAGCTGGCGTAACTTCAGAGTCCTGGTTCAAGTACACATTAACAAGACGGATGCTTTGATGTTATGGAGGTCTTTGCCAGCAGCTTTTTCCACAGTCCTTGGCTCTAACATCAGTTGATCTTCTATTTTGAACTTTGTTTTGTTTTCAGGGCCTCCACAGGCTGAGCTGCTGAACAGACTGATAGAGGGTTGTCTGGATTCCCACTACAGACTGCTGGTGCTTCAGTAAGATTAAACATTTAAACTCTCTTCATTTGTAACTGCTGTGACGAAGAAGCTCAAAGTAATAATGGACTTGTTTGCTTATTTGTAAATCACTGGCGTGCCATTTTTCATTTTAGAATGACATTCAAAATTGCATGGAGTGAGGCAGTGCTCTCGATTATCCACAGCTTGCTAGACTCCAAGGTAATCCATCTGTTTAATCATGGGAAAAATCACTTAGCCATAATATCCACTGTCATTGAGTTGGCTGCTTTGTTTTTTTTCCCAGCCTGTCTTGAATGAAGAACTTTTCACACAGTTCACTGAACAGCTCGTCAGCCAGGGTCCTCAATTCATAAAGTCTGTGAAGTTTGCAAAGATGATGCTAACAGTGCTCACCAAATACAGCGCTAATGTAAGTTTGTATATTTATGTCATGCATAGCGGCTTAACTGTGGATGAAATAGTGACTGTGATCCTTCTATATATGAATCAATCTGTTTTTTGTTTTTTTCAAGGTGACAGCCACGCACAAACACTCCCTGTCCGGTTGCCTGATGTTGAATGAGACCTTCCTCAAGAAGCCTCTACAAGCTGCCTTGAAAAGAATCACACACACATGAATGTTTCTTCTGACTTAATGCACTTTAATAAACCTGTTTACATGAGTTATGTCTGAGCAGTAATCTTGACTTGATCTGACTTTTCCCCCCATCTTACAGAAACTACCCTGAAATGCTAACCTGAGCTTTGTTTACATGAAAGTTATTCTACTGCCATGATAATCCTCCAGAGCTCTGGATAAGTATCAGTAAAATTAATGACATGCTTGAGTTATAATTAACCAGCATTGCATAACTAACCATACATGAGATATCCAAAAACTACACACCAGTGGGCAACTGAAGAATACTTTTAAAGACCCGTGTAATAGATAATTTTTGATTTTTGATGTGGACACAAAAAGCTGTACGCCTTTCTGTCTGATTAGATTAGTGAAGGAATCTAAAAAGTGTACTTGACAGAAATCTCTCTCATTGTTCCTGTTCTTTTTGTTTATGCACTTTAGTAACCACATAATTCTCAGCATGCTCTCCACACATAAAAAATATAATGCTGTCGAATGTAACTAAGTACACTGACTCAAGTACTGTGTTTAAATACAACTGTAAGGTACATTACCTAAGATCAGATAATCTTTATTTGTCACATACACAATTATACACGGTACAATGCGCAGTGAAATGTGTTCAGTACCAGCATCCAGTTGCAATAGGAAAATAAAAATAAAGGTTCAGAAATATATATATACATATACATAAATAAAGCAAATGGAATTCAATATTCTTTAAAAGCTTGACCAGCTTGGCATCTGTGAAGCATAAAATACGGAACATAACTGACATAGGCCATACTGCTTGAATACCTTTACTGACTTTTTTGAAAGCTTATGGCTCAAACCTTTGAAGGACCAATGAGTATTTTAACATTGAGATGCTACGAGTAATAATAGGTGGTTAAAGGACATTACACAAAATCATTATTATACTATACTTTATATAGGTGCGTGTGGTACAAGTAAGAAAGAAAAACACAATATTTATGGGTATTTACAGTATTTTAATATGTTTTAATCTGTAATTGCAATTTTGAAAACATAAAATCTAATACCATGATAAGAGAAAAGTACCTGTTGCAGGAGTAGTCTAAACTGCTATTATTTAAAAACATTTAACTTCACCTCTTCCCCATAAGCAAATAAACACATAAAATACATCGATTTAATTAATTCCTTTGCCAAAAGCTGAATTTAATAGACAGAAAATTCCTGCAGAACCAGGCTCAGGTTAAACCAACAATACTTTCATTACTGTTCATTACAGTTTTACACTTACTTCATTCTATAGTTTAATTGTAATTTACTGCTGCTTATTTTAGTTTTTAATTTAACGTTTTGGTTCGATTTTTAGCACTATTAGTGGCGGTCGCGTCCTACTATAATGAAAAAAGTAATGTTACGTCAGTCTGTAGTCCTTTTTCAAAAGGCCCTTGTTGATTACGTCACCGCGCTTCGCCTTTATTTTGCGTAACTTCCTGCAGCACTTCCTTTTCACCCTAGCG
Organism: Chromis chromis; assembly: GCA_900302755.1. Taxonomy (NCBI): domain Eukaryota; kingdom Metazoa; phylum Chordata; class Actinopteri; family Pomacentridae; genus Chromis; species Chromis chromis. The sequence continues at coordinate 4,721 of OMNN01084616.1, forward strand.
CGACGAGCAGGACGAACCGCGAAAATGAGGTTAGACCAGATTTATCCAATAACTGTCTTAAAAATCAACTGTTCACACGTTTATACCCCTTCGGATTAGTCGTACAAGCATGTAGAAGCATACTCTTGTGTAGCTTTAACTTTATTTGGTTCAGTTTCTTAGAATTAGTTGAAGCTAAATGTTCAGCATGGCGCCGGTTCATCTGCCGGTGTAACATCAGGTTACGTTAGATGAAATCCACCGTCATCCACGGATGTAGAACACGTTTAGGGTTGCTGTCTACTGTGAAATGATTAGATTAACTCTTTTACATAGCATTAACTTATTTTTGTTCCGCTATTTGCACCTATTTCATTTTTTTTTTTTGAGCTATAATGTAGCAGCTGTGGTGAACTGGTTTCAATGGGGCACTTCATACTGCCTCCAGGATCTGAAACACTGGTCAGACAGCGAACAGAAGTAGTAGTTTTTGCGCCCATAACGCCACAGTGATCATATGGCCACTTGGGGCCTTAGACAGTAAACATTTATGCCCATGTTTGAGATATTGTCTTGGACATGGCACTGAAGTTTGACATCCAGATTAACTTTGGGTGAAACACTGTCAGGTTGAAATCCATCCTCTAAGTGGCACGAAAACTGTGACTACTGCTTTAATTGTAGGCCTGGGCAATAATGACACTTCATCAATACAGGATGAAAATTGCTTAATAGAATGATAATGACTCCAGTGCATCAAATGCAAACCAAGTTTAGATGATTATTTTATTACATTTTATTTGTGTGTAAATACATTTTTGTTTTTCACTCTTAAAACTAATACCGTACCTTGATCAATAGGCTGAAGTGGTTACAGTCAAATTACCTTTTTGAACCTCTAGCAATCTCTGGGTGATTTTTGCTTCTGTCAAACTGGGCTCAATTTCACTGCAATACAAAGTCCTGCACCTATATGGGCACGTCACAACCCATTCTCCCTGTTTTTAGGGTTCTTTCTATAATAAGAGGTGCAATTTTGACTATTTTTTTATGCTTTTCAAACACACTGGTGGTTTGTGAAGTTCAGGGGATTTGTATTCTTAAATAAATTGATCCTACAGGTTGATGTCTTATATTATTTGACTTTACTAGTTTGATCCTGTTTTCTGTCTTGTTTTGCACATATTTTTGTCGCATGTCTTGTAACATGTATAGTACCTTGGTCAACTGTTTTAAAATCAGCTATATAAATAAACTTGATTTACTGATGCTTAACTGTTTTTGTTGTTTTCTGTTACAGTAAGGTCTCCAGGGATACGTTGTACGAAGCCGTAAAGGAAGTCCTGCAGGGCTCCGTGGCCAAACCAAGGAAGTGAGTTCTAATGAAGAAAGGTGCTGTGATGAATAACCTGCGGGAACATATGTTTGACCAGTTTTCTGTCTGTAGGTTTGTGGAGTCAGTGGAGCTGCAGATCAGCCTGAAAAACTATGATCCCCAGAAGGACAAGCGTTTCTCCGGCACTGTCAGGTTCGACCTTTTACTGTCTCACCCAACCTTTTCCCTGTGTGCTACCAGCCCTGTCTGAGTGTAAACGCAGCCTGTTAAATGGCAAATAGCAGATTGAAACTATGAAGTCCAGACAGGCCAGGGGCAGACATGGAGAAGTACTCTGGGTAGTCTGACTGAGCCGACTCAGCTTTAGCTGGGAAAGGCGAAGCAGGCGGACCCCTACCCTGGGTCTTAAAACATGAGGGGAGGCTTTGAGTGGCCGAGCTGCTAAGTTCAGGTCCTCATGCCGACCAATTTGCGTTGTAATACCAAAGAGGTCAGCTGGACACCGACCACTTGGGTGGTATGGGTAAGAAGTTTTCTATTACACAGTAAAATCAGGGTGGTGTCATCTGGTAATGGCAGAGTATTTTGTTTCCATAAAAAGTCACATTATAGAGAAATAAAACGCGTTCTTTAAAATCACAAATCAATATTGCGTATTAAATGGTGATTTGATGATCCATTTACTGACCTTAGTTGTTGTGTATAAAGGATATACATCCTAGCTGTGATTCAAGAGCTATTTGAGAGATGGATTACTGGTAATGGTAACACACGGGTCTTCTCTCAGCCTTACCCTGCCTTCCTACCACCTGATGCCCCCGGGTTTGAAGCATGGTCTCGAGCCCCGCCGCTAACTGTTTTGTTGATATGCAGGCTGAAGACTCTCCCCAGGCCAAAGTTCTCCGTGTGCGTCCTGGGAGACCAGCAGCACTGTGACGAGGCCAAAGCTGCCGAGATGCCACACATGGACATCGAGGCTCTCAAGAAGCTCAACAAGAACAAGAAGCTGGTCAAGAAGCTCGGTAAGAAGTCGACATGATGCACAAGTTTGTCATAGCAAGGCTTTCTTTATGCTAGCGTGCTTGACAAAACTTAAAACCCCAATCATGCATAACGGGTATCATGACAGTGAACAGTCAACTTTTTTGTTAGGTTTCTTCATCAGATACAAAGCGAGTTCCCATAGAAGGGGACATTTGATGTGTAATTTCACTCTTCCTCCACATAACATGGACTAATTGTCTGCTGCTCGCTTCAGTCAAGAGGAACAGGTTGCTATAATGGATAGCTGTGAAGAATATAAAAAATGTATCATGGTTAAAAGGAATGCTTGTAAACAAACTTAAAGCATGTAAGCAGCTTATTTTTAACACGATGGCTGCACATTGGAGCTGCTCAAGTGACACTGAAAACTGACAATAGGCTCAACATATCTCAATCCGTTAATCTCGCTTTGTAGTACGGCCCCTCTGAATTTTACCTTTGTTTTATGTTTTCCTCCTTCAGCCAAGAAGTACGATGCCTTCCTGGCCTCCGAGTCTCTGATCAAGCAGATCCCTCGTATCCTGGGTCCTGGACTGAACAAGGCCGGCAAATTCCCTTCCCTGCTCACCCACAACGAGAACCTTAACACAAAGGTGGACGAGGTCAAATCCACCATCAAATTCCAGATGAAGAAGGTGTGTTCAAGAGTTTGCTTTTGGAAACGTTTCATGCTGATGGTTTAACACACAGTCTATCCTTCATGAACTCTGGCATTCGATGGGAGAAACTGAACCGTAACCATGGTTTGTGTTGTAGGTGCTCTGTCTGGCTGTGGCTGTAGGACACGTGAAAATGACCGAGGACGAGCTCGTGTACAACATCCACCTGGCCGTCAACTTCCTGGTGTCTCTGCTGAAGAAGAACTGGCAGAACGTGCGTGCCCTGTACGTCAAGAGCACCATGGGCAAACCCCAGCGCCTCTACTAAATCACAGCTTTTCTATTAATAAACGTGGACATGCTCCAAAGTTGATTGTCGTGGGTGATTTTTTTTTTTAAAGTTTAACAGAAGGTTTCAAAAGCTTTATAGTTTGGATGACTAAGGTTAGTCTGTCAGTGTATCAGTGATAATTTAATGTATTTCATAAACATGTATTATTGAACTTGTATGCAATGATCCGGTTAATACCTATATAGCTCAGAATCGATCTGAAATTGATATTCGGATAAAGAAATGCAAGTTTTCCCACACAGACGGATATGCAGGAGATGTATATAAGATAAAGCAAAGAGCAACAAAATTGTTCAATGGTGAAGTGGACAATAAATATACTAGTGGTGACATCAGTTAAGTGTTTTATATGGAACAGTAGGAAAAATGATGAAATTTAAGGCATAGGGATAAAACTAATCTACTTTATATAGATGGGAGATATAATTACTATTAAACAAAAACAAAAGCATTGAATGATAACCTTAGCTTATTTCCTAGAAGTACTTGTGTTTTGACGCTTAAAAATCTTGGCACTTTCTGATGCGTTCGTCCAGCTGTTTATCAGATCCTGTTTAATTAACATTTGCACCGGATTCAATAGTATGCTTAAAATTATATATTACCAGTGTAGAGACACTTTGAATGCCTCAACCCTAGAACACTAAGGTAACAATTAGTAACACCATCATTAACATTGGGTATATTTTCCCCGATAAAAAATACTTCTCATCAAAATATATTAAAGTACGACAATACATGGCAAATGAAAAAAAGGTATCATGGGGAGACTATAAAAAGCCTTAAAGAATAAAATAATGGAGCTGGGAACTTGTCCGGTGAAGGTACAGTCTCACTGCATCACTGACAACTGTGGGAGAGATATATATACATACAGTATATTCCACCCAAGAAAATATACTCTTATCACTAACGTCAGGTGAAAATCACCCGGCGCTACTGTTTAAGGGTTAATGTTGTATTAGGGCTGTTATAATCTCAGTTTCACTACATGATTATTGTGGCCAAAATAATTTATGATAATGATAACGTGACATCTATAGAAAATTAATGATAGATGATGTTGATGTTGGGAGGCGTACGTTGTATTGATGTTGAGTTTTAAACTAGATAGTTACTGTGCCTGGTTTATTTGAGATTACGTTATCGCGTGTATTAAAAACGTGATATCAATACTTTATTATTTAAATATCATGAGTATCGTGACATCTGGAGATGGTTTTTGGAGCAGCTACCTTCTAATGGTGTGCAGTTGAATAAAGTGAGGCCTGCTCCATTAAAGTCCAACAACAGACTTCAATCAGTCAGGGCCAAACTGGTTGATGGAGGGATCCACACAGCTTCCTCCCAGGTGATGGTGAAGCTTTCTGTGTGTCCACCAGTCAGTTTGGAATAACCAGATGTTCCCTTTACTCCTACATTATGTTATACAATGTGCAATGCATCATGTTAGATGTAGCACATTTGATTTATCACCCAGGACAACACCACTGTTTGTTTACTCTGAAAAAACACAGCTACCCATGAGCCTCTTGGGTCCGGCTCTGGTTTGACTGTGGATCTCTTAATAGGATTATCTATTCTCAGTACAGGAGAAAGCCAGAGGAAGAAATGAACCAAAGACGCACTTGTGAGAATCTGTTTCAGCAGCAATGAAAACTCCACAGTTGCCTATGAGGAGGATTTGAATTATTTAATGAGGTTTTTCCTGAGTTAGGCACTTGGATTCTTGGACAGCAGCTGTGATGAACGTCGAGGTGAGTCTGGTAATCTCCCTGTAAACACCTTGTATTTAAGGCTTCTCATTGGCAGGTAACGTCTGAATTGTTTGCAGCCTGATGCAGAGACAAACGGTCACAACCTGCCCATTGTGCTGGACAGCGACGACAGTGAGGAAGGTAAAACAAAATAATGTTCACACAAAGACTCCTAACCAGTGTGATGCCTTCAGATACCAGATTGGGTTCTTGTTTACCAACAGAAACCAGTCAGGAGGAGCCACCGGGCACGAGCTGGAGCGACCTCTCCATCATTGAACGAGTCGGCCTCAACGGGTGCAACATCCAACTGCTGTACACACAATATCAGCACATATTTAACAGATTTCATTTCATTAAGCTTTCTAACATCTTGTTTTCTCACAGTGTCGAGATGCCAGAGAAGGATTTGGAGGTGAGTCAGCCACACTTTTCATTCACTGAGAGATGAGACAGAGGTTAAGTAGATTTTTCCTCTTTGTTTTGGCGTTTTCATGTACTTTACACCAATCAGGCATGACATTATGAGCACCTGCCTAATACTGTGTTGGTCCCCCTTATGTGGTCAAAAATGCTCTGAACCATTGGGCATAGACAAGAGGACCTCTCAGGGTGTCCTATGGGGTCTGGCACCAGGACGTTGGCAGTGGATCCTTTGGGTACTCTGGCTTGTGCAGTGGGGCCTCTGTCAATCAAACTTGTTCCACTGCATCCTGTTGATGCTTGATCAGAATGGGGTCTAGGAAGTTTGGAGGTCAAATCAACATCTTGGGCCATTGTCAAGTTCCTCAAGATGTTCCTGATTGATGTTGTTACCATGTGGTGGGGTGCATTTTCCTGCGGGGGTAGGCCAGTGACATTTGGGATTACCACTCTTCCTCCACATAACATGGACTAATTGTCTGCTGCTCGCTTCAGTCAAGAGGAACAGGTTGCTATAATGGATAGCTGTGAAGAATATAAAAAATGTATCACGGTTAAAAGGAATGCTGGTAAAACAAACTGTTAAACATGTAAGCAGCTTATTTTTAACACGATGGCTGCACAGTGGAGCTGCTCAAGTGACACTGAAAACTGACAATAGGCTCAACATATCTCAGTCCGTTAATCTCGCTTTGTAGTAC
>OMNN01084620.1:0-20236 GCA_900302755.1 Chromis chromis
AGACTTTGTTATGCTAACGTGGCACTCGGTTTCAATTGTATTACCCTTACTAGTAATTATCTTTCATACAACTAACCTGTTGACACAGAACAATTGTCAATCTGTTTCTATGTTGTATGTATTTCAATATGTTTGAACTGTTGCACTACATTGGGAAAATGGTAATCTGACTTTTCCATTTATTCTATTACATTATTTGGAATAGAATCAATTGTGAACTATTATTGTGTACACATGATTGAGTGAATAGTATCAGAACTTGATTTAATGACTAGCTAGTGATACTATTTGATTCTGACATACTGTGATTCTGAATGGACCTGTGTTACACAATGCAGGCCAGGTCCCCCCTCTTTCCCCCGTGACCAGTTTGGTAAACGGTCTGATGGCGAGCTAGAGCCCACCGGCCTTGGAGCCAAAGAACCTGTCTGCACCTTCTGCTGGTCTGGTAGGAGGCTGCGGTAGCCCTACCCCCACCTTCTCACACATTCACACACACATCAGGCTTCTAGCCTATGGACAATCCCAACACATGGACTCTCACACTATTGTGCCTATTGACTGAACCACACTAGCTGCTTAACCTAGTGATCTGTGTGAAGTACATCTGTGTGTGTGTGATCCGGTACCGACCAGGTATCCCAATTATGGGCTTAACATGGTTGATTTTCTTGTTGTCATTTCATTTTCATTTGTAAATATCTGGTAAACAAAAGTGCACTTATCATTCTGCAGATTTGTACATATTGGGGTTTATGCTTTTGTTATTTTGTATATGTTCAGCACACTTTCAATATATGGTACCATCACCAAATATAACCAATCTCTGTGTGTTGATTACTGCACCTACACCTCCAAGAGTCGAACCAAACTTTTTATCCTAGCCCAGAGTAAATTTACATGCTGCACTGAATTATTGCAGTATTTGGCCCTGTGTACATGCTACATAAACATTTATGAGATTGTGCACTCTGAATTCTGAGGCGTCTGAGGGGGAACATTGTGGAAAGATTGCTTTTAACTAGAACCAAGAAACGTCACACCTCACAGTACTCCTGTTTTAGCGTCACTACACAGGTTTCCAGGATTGTTTTAGGACAAATGTTATGATTTTATTGATTACCTTTAAGGCTCTTCATGCCTCACTACCTTTTAGCAGAACTGGCTGGCCCATACAGACAAATGCTAAGGGGACCGTGGCCTCCAGGGGGCGCCACAAAATCGGGAAGTACGCCATGCCACGCCTCAAGAAGCACCACTTTGAGAACCTTGGGCATAAATCTTTAGTCTGTTCCAGGGGTCTAACTGAAAATAAAGGGACAGATGTTTGTAGTCGAGGCCCCGAGGAAATCAGGTTGAGTCTCTTCTCATGTTTTTTTTAGAACAATGCACATTTTATGACATATTTTTCTACTTACGTTTATCTTTATATTTTTTGTATTTTTGTAAATTTCTAGGACTTTGAATGGGAGCAACTGTCAGGCAAGAAATTTCCCCTCTGGGATCAGTAGAGTATTTCTTATTTCTGAAAACATAATTTTATCATCTGATTTTGCTTGAGTTTGAATTCCTTAAAACTCTTAATTTCTCTAAATAATATATATAAATACTTTATAATGTTAAACTTTTCTAACACTTTGTTGGTTTGTATTCACACTATTTTTCTGTCTTTTATTATTTCTGATGATTTCATGACTTGTCCGTTTTATTTTGCAGTGTTGGGAAGCACTTTCTAACCTGGAAAATGAACAAAAGTGCTCTATAAGTAAGGATTATTATCATTATTGATATTAGAAGTCCATTGTGGCATGGTGCTCGCTTAAAGTGCACTGAAACTGTGCAGGGTTTTGGACCACAAAAACACAGACATCTGCTCCAACCACTCGCTAGATTTGACTTTTTACAACTTCTCCCTCTTCGCCAGAAGGAAATTCTAGTTGAAAGGTCACCATGTTGACACAGTAGAGTAGATCCACCATACTTTGCACTGATAAAACAGGACTTCCAGGTGGCATTACAAATGGTGCAACGGCACAAGAAGACTACTTCAAAAAGGGATGGTGGTACACTTTTTGTTTTATGTGCAGATTTAGAACCATTTGATCATACCTCATACACGTGCAAAGTGCATAAAAAGATGTGACGTTATGCAATGGTGTTGTGCATGTTGCCTTTTTTGTGATGTTAACTGTAAACTGCACGTGATTGGTTGGAATAAAAGTCAAAAATACTTCTAATCAGGCACCATTTAAACTTGGAATTTGGTTAACCTCGACCAGCTGGCCTTAAAAAATGCATGCAGCTTCCTTTTGCACTGATATATCAAGTGATGGCTTCTTCTTAACTCACTTTGCTTCCAGGATAAGAAGATTTTAAAAAAAACAACAACAACTATAAACACATGTAATCAATTATAAACCTCTAATAGTAAGATCGACTGGAGGGAAATGAACAGTTGTATCTGCATCCTTTCATGAAGAACAACTCCATGCTTCCTTCACGAACAGAGAAACCCTGAAGCTTCACATTTACAGGATTCTACACGCCTTTATCACAGCTGCCAGTTACATACTTCTGGGTCATTTCACTGCGTTTGGAGGCTCCCTAATCAAAAAAGACTTTTCAGACTCACCACAGGCATACTCGGCAAACAATCCCTCGGTAAAGAAAGGTCAGAAAACACACATTTCCTCTCTGCCAGTCAATCTCTTTTCATCCCGTCTTTATTTCCCTCCACTGACTGTTTCAGCATCTTTTTATGTCCATGTTTCCATCTGTAGCTCAGCGTTTAAACAGCAGGGTCACCGGCAATTTAGCTTTTTTTTTTTTTTAAATATAAAACAAAGGCACCTATTCGTTCCCTCCCAGCAGAGACAAACAAATGCAAATATGTGATGCAACACATTCATCTACTGTATGCATCTGAGAGAAGTGTGTGTGAAGGACGGCGAACACACTTCTGAGGAAACTGCGCTCCCAGAAGTGCAGCAAACTGTAGTTTTCTGCAAACGTTAGAGATACTGCTGAGCCGACTCATCGACTTTCAGTAACACTTGTGCAACAGTTACGCTGTATTTTATCATCCACCATTATCCCACTATTGTCAGGGTAAGTTACTGAGTCTGTTTGATCCCCGGCATTAAGAAAAAAAGAAGCTGGTTTTAGACAAAAGCCCTTAAACAAGATAACGTCACATTCAAGGTTTAGTTTAAAGCTCTTGGCCTCATGAGAAAACACAATTACTGCATTTTAATACTTATTATATTGATTATTATTGGTTTTAATGATGCATTCTTGCAGTAAACAAACAGAACTATCATGAAAAAATGATAATAAATGAGTGAGAAATGATTCAAATCAGCAGAGGAGAAGCTGACTACTATTGCAAATGCAAGAGTTTCCTGTCAGCGAGCAGAGTGTCGAAAGATCTGTTCACACCTGGACCAGGCCGTGGGGTTTGGGAAGAGCACAAATAATGCACAAAAATGCAATAAAATTAAGATTAGCAATGCATCTACCCATCTCAGATATTCAAAAGGAGCCCCAGACAGAGGAATAAAGGCTCACCTGTCACTTTTAAAGATTATTTTGCTGCAAAATTACAGAAGACAGAAGAAAAACTTGGCCACTAATTCAATTTCATTATTTAAATCAGGCTAAATACAACTCAAAAACATCTCACTGACAAAGGAACATTAAAGCAACGGAATCCAAATACAAAATCTGAAACAAGACAATCAAAATTTCAATTAAAATCTCCATAAGTAGGGAAAAACTTGCACAGACCAATTCTACAAAACTTTCAATTTCAGTTCCCTTCAGATTGTTTTAAAAGCATTTAACTTTTAAGAGTTGTTGGTGAGTCTGTCTGAGGTTTATCACGGAGTGTTGATGAGGGGCTGATGAGGATAATGGAAATCCTGGAAACAAAGTCATTTCAGGTTTATAAATTTGACCTCAGAAATCATTGCGGTGACACAAAAAGCCCATGTAGCGGCCGTCAAACTCGCTCTACCTGCATTACTATAATTTGTGGTTGTCAGGATGTCTTATAATTACATCGACAGGCTTAATAATGATTCCAGGAAGCAGTTATCCGTGCAAACTGGATGCTTCAGGTTTGCAAATGAGCAAAAATGCAAACAAAATTGGTTAGCCGGACAGATAACAGGCTGTAAAGTGTGAGGCCTGCTGCAAACATGACTCAGAATACCTGCATAGATGACACTAGAATGCAGCACAGTGAATACGCAGGTAGGTCAAATAAAGTTAACTGTAAAGCTTGAAACACACAAAACCAGGTGTTGCCCTGAGCTCCAGTAGCTACCATCTCTTACTTGCTTGATGACATACAAAGACACTTTTGCTGTGGAGATGTTTTGGCAACTTGGGAACTTGCAGAACCAACTGTTTTGTTCCTGCATGTTATGGGACTTGCAGGATAGAGCTTCACCACTGTTAGGCATGAGTTAAGAGTGCAAAGTGTTGCAATTGCTAGATTTTTAACCCAGATGACTGATGAAACAGAACGAAGAGAAACCTGTAGATTTAAAAAGACAAAAAGAGACTTATCTCAATCAGATACATACATCCAAGCAGCTTCCTGAGCAGCCATAGAGGTTTATCCAGTCCTGTTTCTGGGATACATCCATTAGTTTCTTATGGATCTGAAACTTCTACACATGCAGCTGCTTCTAGTTCCAAACTACTCTGTTTCTTCTTCAAATCTCCTTTTACCAGCTCTAACTTCCCTCCCTGTTGTCCTCCATGCTTCCTTTGTTAGCAGCTCACAGGTGTGTCTGATTTATGACATCACTTACTCCCTGCATTTCCTGTCCAGGTAGAGAAAAAAAGGGCAGTTCTGTCTGTTTATACTTTTCCTTTCTGCTACACTCGGTGTGGCTAAATGCTAAAATACTCAGATACCGTGTTTCCACCGCCCTGGTTCTAGTTCTCGTTCGGAGCTAGTTCTAGTTCGGAGCTTTGTTGGTTCAAACTTGGTTTGCGTTTCCACTGGCCAGGAGCCAAGTTGGAGCCACGCTATTACGTCACCAGAAGCCGTCTAAGCTTGTATCCATTACATAGCGGTTAAAACGCAATAAGTTGATGATAACATCTATATCAATTCATACATCATTATATATGATGATAATATCTATATCATCTTTATAAATATGTTTATAAGGTCCGCGGAGGTCCGCATTGCCCACCGCTGGCACTTCCGCATTTCCGCGACACAATTGTACCGGATTTCAGCGCAACAGTCAGTGTGTGTGCAAAACTTCCGTGTATCCCGGGATTCATTCCAATACATCTGAACAGACCAGAGACGTCCTGGAGATAAAGAACACATATTATCACTTATGTGTCCTTTTCCACCGCTGATCGCTGAGCAGCGGAGCTTCTGTGTCTCTCTGCACAGCTCGCTGATAGTTCTGACTGTCCTTTGCAGGTTCAGAATTTAATGTTGTACATATCAGAATCAGAATCAGCTTTATTGGCCAAGTTTGTACACACAAACAAGGAATTTGACTGGTGTATCTTTGCTCTCTATGTACAAAACCCCCCCCACAAAACTAAGTCCTAAAAATAAGGAAAGAGAATAATAATATAAATATAAACATAACAATCATAAATCGCAGTATTGACAGTGTGTGTGCAAAGTGGCAGGGTTATTGAGGTAGTGTGGTACAAGTAGTGCAAATATGCATCAGTGTGGGTTATTGTACAGTGGTTCCTGAGTCTCTGTGACTAGTGAGAGTTCATCAGGGTGACGGCCTGGGGGAAGAAACTGTCTCTGTGTCTGGTGGTTTTGGCGTACAGTGCTCTGTAACGCCTACCGGACAGGAGGAGTTTAAAAAGTTTGTGTGCAGGGTGTGAGGGGTCTGCAGAGATGTCACCTGCCCGCTTCCTGACCCAGGTCTTGGATGGGGGGCAGGTCGGTCCCAATTATTCTCTCTGCAGACCTAATTGTCCTTTGCACTCTGTGCCTGTCCTGTTTGGTGGCCGATCCAAACCAGACATATACAGAAGGTTAGGGGTAAAACCGCCCTCTTCCTTCAGGTCCACATCATTGATTGCATCCTTTATATTCTTTTAGCTGAACAGGCCTGAAGTCATCGTGTAATTTTCAGCTTTTAAATATGTCTGCAGCTTTTCAATGTACTTGTTGAACTGAATATTTTCTGCTTTTTATTCAACTCTACTGCCTTTCAGAGAGACATATTGTATTGTATTTTTAACCACACTGCAGTTATTTCACAGCTATAGTCACTCTCTGACTATAAAATCCTCTTATAAAATCAAATACATTGTCAAAGATTAAACTACACCCGTGTAGAGGTAATTGTTAAAATGAGCTCCCTCTCGACTGGCTGCACCATTAAAAAACTCTGCAATCAGTATACCAGCATACATGGAGGCATCAGTGATACGTAGAAAATAAAAGTTTTAGTAATGTAACATTATGAGAGGAGCCGTTCTTTCTGAATAATAAATGCTTTTGAGCACTGTCACTTAATCATAGTGCCACTGACAGGCTGTGGTGTAAGAAAGGCATAAAGTTAGAAATGGTAAATGGTCTGCACTTATATAACGTCTTTTTCTACCTTGGTGGTACCAAAGGGCTTTACAATGTGTTTCGCATTCCCACATTCGCACACCAATGGCGACAGAGCTGCCATGCAAGGTGCCTGCCTGCCATTGGGAGCAACTTTGGGTTCAGTGTCTTGCCCAAGGACACTTCAGCATGCGGAGGGGCCGGGGATTGAACCGCCAACCTTGCGATCAGTGGACAACCCGCTCTACCACCTGAGCCACAGCCACCCAGACAAATGGAACTTTTAATAATAATAATAGCGTAGAATATTTCTTACATGCTATGAACAAATGCACCCAAATAACAACCAAAAAGTCTTATTCTTTGTGTCACTGCATATAAAGGTATCCCTGGTGTCTGGGTGCTGATGAATCCCAAATGAAAAATGTTTTCATAATAAAAAGTAATGAAAATACATCAAAAACATCACTACTGGTGTTTTTTAATCTGCCTGCTGTCACATATGCTTTTAATATTACAGCTTCCTCATCTGTTTATCTGGCACTTTGCCATGAATGCACTTCACAGATAAAAACCCTCTGATGGACACTGTGTTTATCTTTTTTTATTATTAATCAAAAGCAGAATAATTGTTTTATCTGGTGTGATGTAATGCCTGTCAGTGGCAAACCTATAGAGAAGGAAAGCAAACACACGAGTCTGTATGTGTCACTTTCAGCACCGTGGACAGCTACACTCTGTCATCTTCCTCTGCGCTGCATTTTGAAATTGCCAGTCCAAAGCAATCACAAAAGTTTTGATGAGTATATATATCTGCCTCCGCAAAGTTCTGATGTTACACATTTACGCACAGAATGCCCTCAGAAACAAGAAACCGCACACCTGAGGCCAAATCCATATTTCCTTTTGGTGGAAAAATAATTACCCCTCTGACAGGCCTGTCCGGCCCCCTCATATCACACTATCATCCTGCATTTCCTTATCTGGTTTGACGTTTGAATTAGCCGCTGCAGTGCGCACATTTTCAGAGGTGAGGCCAGCTTGTGTTTGCTGTCACACGGAGTCACTACAGGAGAGATGATGACCTGTGCACCATGCTCCACTGAAAGCCCTAACAAGCGTAGACCGGCGCCCGCCCTGAGGAAGATGTGCAATATCAACCATCTGATCAGCAGGTCAGCTGGGATTTGTATCCTGGGCCTCGTCTGATGAATGAATCATTTCCTCTCATCTGTCTCTCAAAACACACTGTGTCCAAAGGCTGGATTGTGGAGCACATCAAATACAGACAGGGATGTGAAGGGAGGGGAAAACATAGACACAGTGCTGTCATGAATATATGAAAACCCTCTTCAGGGAGACGCGTGTTGGGGGAAAGAAAAATGTATTTATGTTGGACGTCTTCAAAGATTTTTTTCCTTGGAATTGATGCAAGCCTACAGACAGTATTTCAAGTAAAATGACAATTTAACTCTGTAACTTCAGTCCCTCTTTGTCTTTCCCTCTGTGTCTTTTTTTTTTCTGCCTTCACTTAATTTATTTTAATTAGGACCTTGAAGTAATTGCACCTCATTCCTTGCGAGCTGAGTGATTTTATTTTAGCCTGTGACCGTGGCTTCATGTGAAGCTGTGGTTTGCATTTGGCTGCATTTCAAGCTGGTTTTGTCGTATACTTGCTCAGTCGGACATATTATTAGACAGCCCCCCTATTCCACCCTGGTTTTGTATTGCTTCCAAATAGCCATTGTTCCAGATTTGATGTTCTGTGTACAGAAATCCAAAGAATGCTTTATTTTCTATAGGATTTTATGTACATTTATATCATTACCTATCATTTATTACCTCTCTTTTAAACAAGGTATTGACATTATTAATACTTAATTTCTTGCCAAGAGTTAGACACAAACATTGCTATCACACTCGTGTCTGTGCAGTAAATATGTAGCCGGTTTGCTTAGCTTAGCACAGGGGTAACCAACCCTGGTCCTAGAGAGCCACTATCCTGCATGTTTTAGATGTTTCCCTCTTCCAACACACCTGATTCAAATGATCAGGATCGTTATCAGGCTTCTGCAGAGCTTGATGATGAGCTGATCATTTGAATCAGGTGTGTTGGAAGAGGGAAACATCTAAAACAGGGGTGCCCAATCCTGGTCCTCGAGGGCTACTATCCTGCATGTTTTAGATGTTTCCCCTCTTCCAACACAGCCTGATAACGATCCTGATCATTTGAATCAGGTGTGTTGGAAGAAGGAAACAACTAAAACATGCAGGATAGTGGCCCTTGAGGACCAGGATTGGGCACCCCTGATCTAAAACATGCAGGATAGTGGCCCTCGAGGACCAGGGTTGCCTACCCCTGGTCTAAGGTGTCCAGGTATGTTTAATAAGTAGGGGAGCGGACATGAAATCCTGAACTCAAGGTGAATAAAAATTAACTTATCAAGCCAATTTCGTGAAATTGCCTCAACTTAAATGTAGTTTTCAATCAACTCATGCAGAAATGAGTTTAAATTACACACAATATTAAATTGATGCAATTACCAACAATATTATGTTGACACAACTCAACAAAACAATGTTTGACTTTGAAACTTGAAAAGCTTACCTAAGGCAGTACATTTTTATATTGCAACCATGCATTTAATGGAGCAATAGGACCCTTGAGTGCATCTCTCATCTAAGGGGCTTCTTCAAAACTGAAGATATGCATCTTCATATGTTCTATATTTTAAATGATTTACGAGTACATGGATATGTATCATTGTGTGAATCTGTATGAAAATGTGAGAAATGTAATTCAGATTCATGTATCTAAGAGTAGTGAATTTCTGATACTACACGTGTTTAAACTGTATCTGCTAATGTTCTGTGAAAATTGTGTTCATATCATAAAGATCCCTCACACTTGTTTATTCAAGTGTCTCTCTGGTGGTTGATTTAACATCTAAAAACACATCTTTTATATTAAAGTTACGTATTTGGGAGTTTTTTTTTTTCCATGAAAAGAATCCCTTAGATGTTTTTCAAGTCATGATGCCTCTAGTATATAAAAACAACACATGGACATTTTAACAGGGTAAAAACTTCCTTTTCAGTGATCATTAAAGAATTTGAAAAAGGCCCTTTCTATACAATATAAATGTAAAAAATCGATTTCAAAAATAAGAAAAATAAGTCTCACTTTGCTCATTATGTGGTGGAGAAGAAGAGATCAAATGTGGACAGACGAGGTTCCCTGATGGGAAAAAAACCTTAACTGTGCCGAGTCATTTCATTCTTACAACTCCACCGAGTGTGGGAGGTATCCGTCAGAATAAACGCATCATTATCAATGTCTTCTCCGTGTCTCTTGCCCTTTTATGATTTTTTTTTTCTTCTTCATGTTGGGAGCTTTTATCTGTGCAGCTACTCGGCTGAACGAGTCCCCAGAGTGTTGTTGAATTACGCCGGCACAGAGGCCGTTCGATTGGCTGTCTCTTACTGTATTGGAAAACGTCGGTCTTAATGGAAGCGGCCGGGCCGAGGGGACACTTTGCTGACGGGGCCCAACACACAAGCTGTAACCCAAAGCACACACATGGCCCCACACGAACCTTCTGTCATTTACTCTCCCACTCGGACTCCCGTGCTTTATTGACATTGAGATGAAAATGAAAGTACATGAGAAGGGCCCCGATGGGACACTGGGTTTCAGGAAGGGGTCACATACCTGCGACCTTCAACTTTACAGGCTCTCCGTCCTAAAATCCAATCTGCAGAGTTAATTTAATATCAGGCTCTCTATCGCTGTTCCATCTGGACCACAGCTCGATATCTTCATATCAGTAGAGATTCCTTAACCAATAGTCGGCCGCGTTGATAATCAAAAATCAATTCATCTCTGAAATGAGTGAAATACAGTGGACATTTTTCCATATGCTGGTTTTTAACCACCAATACCTACAGTTCACTGCAAAATCTAGGTTTCATTAGGAATTTAAAGAGCACAAATTTACTGAATTATAATTAAAATGGCACAAAAATGACTTAATTTAAAATTGCTGTGCAGTAATTGGCCCCTCGCAAAATCCAAATTATTAAAAACATCTCTCTAAAGTGGTTAGAAAGCAGGGAGGCGCGCTCGTTTTATGCGAACTTTGTGGGCAGTCAGCAAACACACATGTAACTCCTTCTCATTAAACAGTAAAAGGCTCCACCTGGTGGAACAACAACGTACTACAGCAAATCGACAATACATTTTCTGACAGTTAAACTGCTTTTGGCTCATCTTCTGCCTCATCAGTTCATATATTTTTAAAAACTTAAATTGTTAATGGCAATTAATTGATAAATAGTTAGCATTTCTGCCTTGCTAGCAGGTGATAGTTTAGTTCATCACTACTTGATTGCATTAAATTTGTAATGGATATTCATGACCCCCAGAGGATGAATCTTGATGACTTGTCCTTTTGAATTCATTGAAATGAATGAATCGGACAGATTGTACGATAATGTGTTTACCATCAGTGATTGTTGGACTTACTGTGAACCGAAATATAGATTCACTTACATAAGAACAGTATCCGGCAACTACTTTACATCTTATGGGAATGCAATAGAGGATTTAAGGAAACAAGTCTCGGCTTTGCTTCCAAGTAAAACTTCATGCATGTGTCTTCAACACAACTGCCCTCGGTTCCCCACAGCAGACAGAATGCATGTGATCTGTGACCTCTCGCCTGTCTGCTCAACGTGGCCGCTGGTCATGTCATCTGCCAGCAGAGGAGGAGGAGGATGAGGAGGGAGGACGAAGGCCGACTTGTCTCCATGAGGTGCTGCATTACAGAGACTGACAGTCACAAGCTGGAGGTGTGAGACCGACTGCAGGGCTGGAGGTGCTGGGTTCAGTTTAAAAATGTAGGGGGAGGGGGTTCATTCTTGGTTGAGGACATTTTTTTTAATGATCTGAAACCAATACTGGGATTTTCTTTTCTTTTTTTTCAAAATCACATTTATTTAGTTTCTTCTTGAATCAAAAGAATTATGCAATTGTGACTAGTTTAATAACTTCTGAATAAACTTGGTTTACTTCACATGAAAAACGAATGTAGCTTATATTTATTAAGATATTAATAGTAGACTTAAGATTATGAAATACTACAATAACTAACTAGTATTATGATACTGGAAAGAGATGCTATTTGGCATTTCAACAACAACATTATATTGTTAAGTGGAAGATGCTGCCTACTGTTTTAAATGAAAAAGTGGCCGAATTACATCATGTAAAAGATAAAAAAAAATTATAAGAATCCAAAACATTTTAACAAAATTAGGTTAAACTAAGCTTACCTTACTCAAAATGGCTTTATCAAAATATATTATTCAGTATGTGATGCACCAAAATGTGGTATCATGTTATATTCAGGGTTTTGAACATAAGTCTAATGGGACCTTTAATCATGTTTCTTTCTAGTCACCACTCTGTTGGTTATTTTGAACCAGAAAAAGTCACAACCCATTGTCTAATTTTTCAAACAGTTGCACAGAGTAGTGTGTGTTCTAAAAAAAAAACTCATCTTGCCAACACCTTTTGCACCCATTTCATCACACTCCTGCCTCCGTGCTTCACTGTCAGGACTATGCATTCACTGGTAGTCCTAGCCAGGTTCACACCAAACATGCTGGACCCCTTCGGAGCTGGGCAAATGAATCTTGGTCTCATGTGACCAAAGAATGTGCTCCCAATGTTCATCAAGAGTCTTTAGCAAAGGTTCATCTTTTAGTTTTTTGCCAAGTGAGCAAAGGTTTTTTTTCCGACTGCTGTAGCTCTGGTTCATTGTACTACAGCTTGTTGTATACCTCCTGATTACTATTGCAGCTGTGAGAACTGCCTTTTCTGATCTTCCTTAGTCCTTTTTCCATCTTTGTGAAGCCATACAATCAGATATTTCAGGTCCTT
The DNA here is from genome assembly GCA_900302755.1 of Chromis chromis. Lineage (NCBI taxonomy): Eukaryota > Metazoa > Chordata > Actinopteri > Pomacentridae > Chromis > Chromis chromis. Next base: position 12,504 of record OMNN01084620.1, read on the forward strand.
TGGCAATTATTTTCCATGTGGAGCCATGATGCAGACATGCAGATAGATGCAGTCCATAGGTCCAAAACTGAGAAATCTCTGGTGTTACACTGATTGGAAAGGTGTAGTTAATGTCATTTGTCTCAGTTACCACATTAAGAACAGATTTCATTTCTGAAAGGGGACTGAAATTACACAGAATGTATCTGAAATCTGAACATTGTGCTCACTGTAAACTTATCAGGTGCCTGTTAAAACGGCGAGGAGTGAATGAGTAAACAATGGGTGAGGCAGCCTTTCATTGTACAGCAGTGAGAAAGTCACCTTGTCTCCTTGCAGTCGCAGCACCCAGGGGTCCAGACCGGCCCTCCCTGTCACAGCGTGGCCCCTGCTGGCCCCCCACATCTGACGCACCGACACAGAACTGCACACACCACCCTTATTCCAAACGCCCTCCGAAAAACTAAGCCTGACGACATGGCAAGCGACGGAGCATGAGCTGCTGTGATGTGTTCTGGCATAGATCCTTCCATAAAGATGGAATATATAATTAGATTTTAGATCTTTTTCCCTCAATCCACATTGCGCTTCCCAAAATCATGCCTTGGCTTTCTCCTTCCTGCCATTTATATTATGGATGAGAGCACAATTGTCTTGACAATGAAGTCAGATCGATGTAATAAATTAAGTTTAAATACCAGCAAACTGCATACAGGCAAGTATTTTATCATGATGAACTTTACTTAACAAGAGAACAAAATGCATAAATCCCATAATTAGATTCCATTAGAGTCCATGTCGTGACTCGAAATCTTACTTACTTGTGTTTTGATGCAGAGATCAATAAGACACTTGAGACAAAAGAAGTCCATGCCCTCTGCTCTACAAAATATAGTCAAAATATAGTAAACTGCTATTGAAATCAACCTTAAATTAATTTATTTTTATTTCATTTCATCCCTTAACCCTCTAAACTATAAAAACTGAAAAAAATTGCTGTATTTTTAATTTTCCAATAGTCCTTGAACTACTCATCTATCACATGCCAATTAGCTGGGAAAAATAACCAAATGCCTGCTTAATATAATGATATTTCTTCAACTTCACTTTATTCAAAATGTCTCATTTAAAAATAAACTATTTTTAATTAAAGCTTCATATAACAAACAAAAAATTGCACTCCAAAAAGCCTTGACTGACTCACGACAGTCATGACAAAAGGTTTTCAGGTGAACTGCAGGTCATGTTTGCACAGAAAAGATAGGAGACTAAAGAAAGAACTGTTTGAAGATCCATTTCGCATGCTAAAACATCTTTTTAGAGATGATGTGCAGAGAAGTGTGAAAAATACCCATTTTGAGAGGTTGTAAAGATGTAAATTTTTCTTTTTCAAGCTTTTCATTTTTTCATGATCTCTGGCATTATAAGAAGAGACTTTTGAGATGAGTTGACAGAAACTGCGTGCACACGGATACAGAACTTCACCGCATTAAGACCCCGCGCTTGTTTGTTGTCTTGTCAGAACTGATTAAAAGTCGAAGAAAAGTAGATTCACTCTGCAGCGGTTGAGTAAGCAGCTTGTGGCAGCATCCTGAGTTAACCTCGTCTATCTGACTCCAGCACTCACGATCTGCAGCCTGTTAAAACCCACCTCCGGGCTCCGGCTTCCATCACAGTGTGTTTAAGGAGACGAGCAGGCGGAGGATCAAGGTCAAATCAGAGATTCTTTGCTTGACGTCTGACAACCTCACGTGGACGTGATGCAGCTGGATCAATCTCTAAATATTTAACCGGCAGCTCCTGGAGTATAAGATTAGATCCCAGCAGGCTCCTAATGCCACAGGCCGCTGTGACCTTTATGATCGTGAAAGGATAAACGAGCAACTAAAAATGAACCAAAGATGAAGAACTACACACACACACATTAAAATGAAAGCAGACTGAAACATTTATAGTTATAGTCTCAGTTCTGGATTTTTAACATTCATGATCATTTTATTTTCTGAGCCCGCAAAGTATTCTGTTATTTTATTTAGTCTGTTTTTTCAGTTAAATCATTTATTTTGATCAAAGCTGTAGCACAGGATCATAAAAATTGCTTTTAACCATCTGAACCCCCAAAACTCACCAGTGGGTTTGAAAGGCATGTTATCCAAAAGAAACACCCAAATTGCACCACTTATTAGTCAGAAGCTGTAAAAACAGAAAGACATGTTTGATTTTCAGGTTTTTTTGAAGGTCCTTGAACAAATCATCTGTGCCGTACAGAAACTTAACCAAATCTATTCGTTTTCAGTTTTTTTTTTTTTTAATGGAAAAATGTAGAGGAGTCCAATACAGATCATTAAAGACACTTCCCAGCTTCACCTATGCAATATACTGTGCATTTGATAATACACCAACCAGTGCAAAATTAACTTAACCTCAAACTCAAAATCCAGACTGGGGCCTTCTAAACTTTGAACCCACAGAAGTGTAAAAGCGAACATCATCTTGCCGTCATAGTTAAGACAGACAAAAGGCTGAAAATTTGGTGCAAAGTGACGACAACACGGCATCAATCAGCGAATTCACAAGTATGTCAGGTTGCTGCAGGATCACGTGACCTGCAGCTCATATCTCAGTCAGCTAGAAGACACCACTGGCCGGCTCAGCCCACCACAAACCACTGCAATCTTTTTAACAATCAATAAATGCCTTCTTTCAGCTCCTGGTGCCTCAGTCTGGTTAGTACTGCATACTGTATCGTTACATTCATGGATTTGACGTCATGCGGTGCTTCGTTAGAGACATTCAAACTGAGATTAGCTCTTATGGTTAGACTATAAAACAATGGTGTATTAGTACAGAATTTACCAACATAGGCCTAAAAGGCACCAACATCCAAACCCAACAAATACTTCCGAAAAAGGTAATTTACTCAACGCAATGAAGACGTTTAACCTTTATGTCTTCATCTGGTAATACTGAATCCACCATTAAGCAATGCAAGGAATATGGCACATGTGTAAATCTGTCTGGGGCAGGCCGTCCTCAAAAACTGAGTGACTGCGCAAGAAAGAGACTAGTGATGGAGGCCATCAAGACTCCTCTGAAGGAAACACAAGCTTCAGCAGCGGAGATGGGAGAGACTGTGTATATAACAACTGTTGGTCAGGTTCTTCACAAGTCAGAGTGGCAAACAGAAAGCCCCATCAAAAAAGCTCATATTAAATCTTAACTGGAGTTCACCAGAGGGCATGTGGGAGACTGTGACATCATGTGGAAGAAAGGTCTTTGGTCTGATGAGACCAAAATTTAGCTTTTAGTCCATCAGACTAGATGCTATGTTTGGCAACACCAAACACTGCACATCATCACAAACGCACCATTCCCACTGTGAAGCATGGTGGTGGCAGCATCATGACGTGGAGCACGGTGGTGGCAGCATCAAGATGTAGGGATGATTCTGGGCAGCAGGTCCTGGAGGGCTTGTAAAGGTAGAGGGTCAAATAATACGAGCTTGTCTTTGTTTGAGTATTTTTAAGAATCTGTATTTTTACTTTTACTGAAGACTGTCTTAAGTACTGAACTTCGTTGAAGCTGCTTCAAGTGTCAAACAGAGCAAGGGATGTGTTGGCACTTGAGCCAGGCCTAGCAGGTTGGGAGCAGTATAAAAAAATATACAACAATGCATGATTAAGATTACCTTGAGATGGAGGAAAAAAGGTTCCATGTACCTTGATTAGTCAGACTTACGCCAAGTGGCTGAATGCTAAATGCTAATATATTTTAGTTGCATTGAACGAGGTGCAGACTGTGGAGGACTTCACGAAACACAAGAATGATGTTCAGACAGACAACAAACTCACTGATGGTTTTAACTCACTGCCCAGAGAACGCCAACAAACACTGCGTTGCCTGGCAACATAGCATTTTCTCTATGCGCACTAATCTGTGTGTAAAAACCTGCAGATTCTGTTTTTGCTTCAATATATGCACCAGTGGCTGCAGCTGCTGTGAGTTTCCACTGTTTATACATCTGTCAATCCTATAGGCAGTGGCTGATTACATGATATGCAGTTTAATATTGCTTTGTTTAACACGCTGAACCACAAGCAGGTTATGGGCGTTTCTTTTTTTAACCTCTGTCACAGTTTTAACTCACTGTGGGCTCAATTTTCACTGCAATAGAGAGTCCTGCACCTCTATGGAAACAGCACGATCGAAGTTACATAAATATGGGTTGCATGTGAGTCACTAATGGCTTTACTGTTACAGCGAGAAGCACAGGATTTTGTTGTTTAACAGAATATGTTCAGTGCAAATGATTACTTTCGCTACTTTTTGAATAAGGCTAAACAACCCTACCTTTACAAAACTACAATCCAATATAACTAAACTGCATTCTGGTGATATTTAATCAAAATCACTTTATTTTACATTTCTTACCTTTAAATTGCCACACACACAAAGATCATTTGCACTAACAACATTATGTAAAAAAAAGAAAAGAATCTGCACTCCCTGGAGCAACCAAAAAGCCATCAGTGACTCAGCTGTAACCAACAGTCATGTGACAAAAATTCTGTGACTTTTCAGCTGGAAATTAGTTTTTTGTTAATTTTTCAGGAACTACATGAAGTTCAAAGGGGATCAGGAAAATAATCAGCAGACTAACTGATAATTAAAGTAAAGGTGAGAGTGAGAGAGGTCCTCTTTCAGTCACATTTTAATGCGTTTTCATGGGTTTCGGTTGCAGACAGGCTGCATATGAAAAATGGTAAATGAAATAGTGAGTGAACAACTGAATGAACCAGTTTGAGTGCTTTGTTTTCTGAAAGTACAAGGTGCTCTGTGGATCAAAGGCAGATCAGATCTGATCTTGAAACAAAGTTCAGACTCAAAGTTTCTCCACAGGCCACAAAGCGAGCTCTGAAAGCTTTGAATCTCACCACTCAGACAAGTTGAGTCACTGGTATCGATCAACTACTCCCAGCAGGTTTTATGGGATTATGATCGTTTTCTGCTGTGGGGGGAATAAAAGCAGTGCTTATGCTGGTTTTTAAAATCCTTTTTTTCACAGTCAGGATTGAGCCTCAAGACTTCCACCAGGCCTCCTTTAAAGTGAAAGTGTGTTTACACTGTAAAAGTGATTAATGACGCGCAGATGAAGGCAGTGCCTGGCTGGCTGGGTGTAATTATCGTAGCTGAGAGGTAATGAAATCATCAACACTTCCAATATCTCGGCACAGATCATAAACTGTTGATGCAGCCCAGTGCTGCTATTACATGCTCAGTTTACATCTGCTGCATTCTCACAAACACGTCTCCTTCTCAAGGGGGAAAGTGTGTGTGTTAAAATAGAAGAACCCTCCTCTGCTGCAGTGTGCGGCTCATCTGGGTGTACGAGCCTGAATGCATCAAAGAGCAGGTGAGAGAAGAAGAAAAAAGAAAAATCAGAGTGATAAATGATTCAGGAGCTAGACATCTCAGCATTGATAACCTGACTCCCATTAATGAGGGCCGGTGTTCCCTCTGCTTCATCAAAGTGGCGACCTATGAAATATTAAAGGCAGCTCGACAGCAGCACAACACGGCGCTACGCGGGGCTCAGCCTGACCTCATGCTACGGAGGAGGAAAGTGATGAAGGAGGGGAGAAAAGACGGGAAACGCAGGGAGAGAGAAAAAAAAATAGCGCTGACTCGAAGAAGGATTCAGGGAATAACGGCGTCTGAGAAACTGAGGCAGCAGAACTGAGGCGAGCGGAGTATTGACGCAAAGAACACCCTGAAGATGGAGAGAAGGAGATGAGGCTGATAGATTTACAGATAGCGATCAAGTCAAGCATTAGAACTCACTTACATGTCAAAGGATTCAAAGTTGCATCATCTCTCAATAGCTGCATTATTTCTTGGTTACATGAGTACGATATCAAAAATATCATCCCCAAAGTAAAAACTCAATGCAACAACAGTGAATACACATTTGTCTTCCAATTAGCCTAACTGCATGAACACCAGAACTTGAGCTGTGTCTATCTTGATCACGGCTCCGCATCAAAAAGAATTGAAAAAAAAAGCTAATTTGGAGACTTCACAAAGTTGGAAAAGTATACAAGAAGATTGGTGACCAACTAAAAATCAATAGAACCACAGTTGCAGCAGTAGGCAGGTGGTATAAAACGAGTCATTGTACCACTAATCAGAGCTGAAGTTGTCGTCACCCTAAAACGACACTACAGACAGTGCGATACTTTTACGATCTAGCTCTGAAAAACAGTTTTTTTTAGCTGGCACAGGGGTTATCAATGGAAATCAGAGTTTCTGTGACAGCTCTGACAGTGTAAAGGACATTGCATAAGGTCAACCTCTAAGGACGGTGTCCAACAACAACGAAATAAAACAACTAACCCCTAGCTTGCTTTTTGGCACAAAATCGAAACGAAAAGAAGTCTGATGAATGCTGGGAGCACATCCTTTGGTCAGAAATTAGTTCGGCTCAGATGGAGTCCAGCATGTTTGGCGTGACCCCAACCAGGACGACCACAGTGAATGCATAGTCCTGACAGTGAAGCACAGAGGTTGGAATGTGGTGATAAGAGGCTGAATGAAGGTTGTTGTGGAGAAGAAATGTATAGATGGAACCATTAATGTCTGTGGATCTACCAAAATACTAACTGACAAGATGATTTCCAGTCTGCAGAAGCTTTGACAGAAGAGGAATAATTGAGTCTGACAATGATTCAAAGCACACTGCCAAAATCACACAAGAGTTTCTAAAGAAGAAACTGTGACCTGGGCAAGTATTTCACCTGACTTGAATCCAACTGAACACCTTTGGGGTATTTTAAAGAGAATGTTAGAGCAACACAACCCCTGCAGCAAAAAAAATCACTCCACAAATGTGCACAACACTGGTATCGTCCACAGCAAGGAGGACTGTCATCAAAAATAAAGGAGGACATATGAAGAACTGAGAAAAATGAAATGTTTGAAAGGCGTACTGAATCTCGGTTGCATTGAGTTTCTACTGTAAAAACCTGTTTTTAAATATAGTCGAAATATAGACCAACATTGAACACATGCTGCTGTATCCAGTGATCTGAGGATTCTTTAGTGCCTCCAGTTTAACTGCTGCTGACAAATGTAAAACAGGATGGATGAATCTCTGCTGCCCTTAACCAAACTATTTCCCTTATACCTGCCTTAACAAGCCACCTCTGAACCTGACACGGAGCGAGTGTTTGAGGTGCTCTGGGATCTACAAGCGCCCCTCTTTTATCTTAATGACAGTCGTGTCCCACGGCGACGGCTGGACAAAGAGGAAGTGTCCTTATCAGAGAGAGAAGCGAGCGCCTCGATGGAGGACAAGAGGCTACACGCCAGACAGATCTGTCTGCAATCCTGGACGGGTTTCACGATCACGATGTGTCCTTCCTCACAGCGCTGATAGTGGAGGTTCAGGGAGCCAGGAAAGAGAAATAAGGCTTGTATTTATTCATCATCATCATCATGACCCAGCTCCATCAGTTTTAGGTGTCATTTTTGAACAATTTACTGTTATTTCACAGATTTTCCTTGTTCTGGTAAAACAATAATATATAATGTAATATATGAAGTAGTAAAACCACAGAAAGAAAGTCTGAATTTACCTGCTGACCATAAAAAACAGGCCACAACTGTTCATAATGTCCACATCCAACATCTGTATTCTAGAAAAAAAATTATGTTTAATTATCATTTGTTCTTTTATAATATCTGCCTATAAAATG
>OMNN01084623.1:0-11402 GCA_900302755.1 Chromis chromis
TTCTTTGTTTCATAATGTCTCCCTAATCAGGAAACTGAACTCCTGACACAATAAAGGAGAAATCTCGGGGCTGTGTATTAATTGAAAGGCTCACAGCTGGCAGGACAGATAACTGACTCGTCTACAGAGCGCAGAACACAAAGTAGGCTACGATTCAGCCTGAAACCATGGCAACACGTCACCGTCATAATCCTGAAATATAGCCGGGACTCAGCAGGTCTGGTCTCTGGTCTCTGGTCTCTGGTCCCTGGTCCCTGGTCCCTGGTCTCTGGTCTCTGGTCTGCGTTTACACTCACTGATCATCCGGAGCTGAAATGTTGGCACAGTTCATTAATGGATGATTCATGTCTTTGTTGTGTACACAGAGGACGGGCCCAGGGGCGTGCACTGAGCTGTGTGTGTGTGTGTGTGTGTGTGTGTGTGTGTGCGTAGGTGTGTGCGTGTGTGTGTGTGTGTAGGTGTGTGTGTGTGTGTGCAAATGCTTTTTCCTTCATTTAAATGCGTTTAAATCAGTCAAGCCAGTGATTGTAGACACACTGATTAAACTGCTTCTCTTAATGATGCACTCTAAGGCTGCCGATACACTCGCCATCACTGTGCATCCATGTGTGCATCATGTGTACCTCTGTGCTCCGTGTTCCTTCTGGGCTTGTACACATTCTGCAGAATCAACGCTACACATCTGTGACGGGAGGAAAGCTTTACGTTTTGGATCACTGCAACAACGGGGGAAAGTTTTAAGGAGAAGATAGTAGAGCTGACAGATGTGGACAGTCACTGCTGCTGTTCTCTGCTGGGTGTTGGACGTCTTAGACTTAGTTCACTGATTTGTTATTTGGGGCCCAAAACTAAGTTCTGTAAAATAATTTGGCTGAATTATGAGAAGTTTGCTTTTTGTAAATTTGGGATATTTTCTATTTTCACCCTCAGAAAATGGCTGAGAAGCATTTTTAAGGGTATAGTATCTCCAGAAATAAAACTTCTACAGCCGTGAAATGTGGTTAAGACACTCCAGCAGAGGACATATTTATATTACTGGCCCATGAAAATTCAAAGATGTAGAGTCAGTGCCTGTAATTACTGATAGTTATTTCATTTGTCACAGACTTTTTATACAGCATGTTTGTAATTACAGAGATACTGAGAGGAGGGAAATATATGTCTGATAAAATGTAAATAAACATAGACTTTTAAAATACATTTCAAACCAAACAACCCTAGTAGGCGTTACGTTTCTGGTTCTTCTGCATTTATGTTATAGACACTTTTAAAATCACGTTTAATCTCCTTGATATAGATCTATTGTATCTTTAAAACAGGACAGTTTAGCATCTCTTTAGGAGAACATTTAGCTTTACTAAGAACAGATGAAGAACCTAAAAAAGGAGACACGCGTTTTAAAACTCTGATGCCAGGTGGAAGTCTGCTGTGGACGAGCCCAGCAGCCTAAATGTGCAGTAAAGCTCTGTGTGGGTCTGAAAGGAGTCTAACAGCAGATCACACCAGGAGCTGCAGATGTCGCTTCATCGTGAACTGATGCTCTCACTGTGTGCTGACACTAAATGTGATGCAATTGCAAGAAAGCCAATTCAAAGACGCAAATATTCTCTGGGGGAACTGAGGTGAAGAGGCAATTGAGCAGGTTGAAAATGATTCAATATAAAAAGAATGATTTGCTCGTATCACATCAACACATGTTCAATTTGTGAAAGTGCAGAAACAAGAAAAGAATGAAACTAAACTGCTGACGTCTGCTCCTCGTCCTGCAGGACTCTCCTCTGAAGGCCGTCCAGATGCTCTGGGTCAACCTCATCATGGACACTCTGGCTTCTCTGGCTCTGGCCACCGAACCTCCCACCGAGTCCCTGCTGCTACGTCGACCATACGGCCGCGACAAGCCTCTCATCTCCAGGACCATGATGAAGAACATCCTGGGCCATGCTGTGTTCCAGCTCATCATCATCTTTACCCTGCTCTTTGCTGGTGAGCCCAACAGAAACCTTCCTCCAGAGAGATCAGTGTAAATACAGAAGATGTTTCATTCTCTTTGGGCTTCTTTTCTTTCATTGTCTCTCAGGTGAGAAGATTTTCGACATCGACAGTGGACGCAATGCCCCCCTGCACTCCCCGCCGTCGGAGCACTACACCATCGTGTTCAACGTGTTCGTCATGATGCAGCTTTTCAACGAAATCAACGCCAGGAAGATCCACGGAGAGAGGAACGTGTTCGAGGGCATCTACAAGAACCCCATCTTCTGCAGCGTCGTACTGGGAACCTTCGTCCTGCAGGTAATTACTGCTAATGCAGACAGACAGGCAGGCAGGCAGACAGACAGACAGTATTTACAATTAGAAAAGCGTATTAAAAAGTCTAAGTACAGTATAAAAATAGAAATAATAATAAGCATATAAAAGGAAGCAGAACAGGAGAAGAACCAAAAACCAAATGCCCTTAAAGAAACTCTCCTTACCACCACTCTGGTGCAGCCAATGGTGAGCGAAGGCCTGTCTCCACTGGGCTGATGGTCAGCCTGAAGTCAGGGACAGAAGGGCTTTTCACGAATGTTGTCGACATTTTGGTTAAAAATGATTCTATTTTTCCGTTTCTGTGTTTTGCGTGTGTTGTTGGTTTGTACCGGTGACTCCCGGGGGAGTATTCTGGAGCCACGGACCCTGTTGCACGACTACATTATGTATTATAATGTGCATCTGAGCATGCATAATTTACAGCTACCCTATTGTACAGGGTTTAGCAGGCACTTAGGCTGCAGCTTCAGGACGACGTGTGTTGTTGTTGTTGTTGTTGTTGTTGTTCAGATTAGACAGAGCAGAAAACTGAAACTCTGAAGCAACAACCCATTCATGAGCAATCAAAGATTAAACAAAGAGAAAAGTTTCAACCCAGTTTTCATGTGATTCATTTTGATGGTGTGAACTGAACAAACAACTGCAAAGTGTTTCTCGGAGCCAAAACCAGCAACGTCTCTTAATATTTAATGACCTCCCTGCCTGTGTGGCTCCGGTCAGCACAGCGTTCACACATCGTTCAACAGAAAGATTCTCACATATATTTCAAATATTTCCTAAAACGTGTCACTTTGAGCAAACAGGGAGAAATATTTTGTTGAGGACTACTTTCAGCTGCGGATTAACACATATTTGGAGCTGGAGTGAGCATTGGGAGGAAAGTGAGACTGAATGAAAGATAGATGACAGCGTACTGCATGTGTTGGTGGTAATGAAGGAACAGGTCGCTCAGTTTAACTCCGTGGCTCACTTTAATGTATTTTATTATTAACAGTGAAGCACAGAGGAACAAGTCGTGTCCAGCCGTGGATACAGACGGTTGTTTTTAGGGGATCATTGTTAGTTTTGTTGGCAAGAAAACTGTCTGAAATATCACCAGACTAATCCTTTAAGACTGCACACTCACAGTGTCTTTTCATCCACAGATCATCATCGTTCAGTTCGGAGGGAAGCCGTTCTCCTGCACGGCCCTGACCATCGAGCAGTGGCTGTGGTGTGTGTTCATCGGTCTGGGGGAGCTGCTGTGGGGACAGGTGAGACCACAGGTGTTACTGAACAAGCAGCGTGTACAGAGGAGGATAGAGGAGGATAGAGGAGGATGAAGAGGTTTGTGGCAGCAAACTGTTGCCTGTCACACTGCTGCAGCGTTGCCATCACGACCATCGCCATGGTAATGAGCTCAGCACATGAAAGCAGTGCAACTCTTGTTTACGAACAAACCCAGCATGTCAGTCCCTCTGTGGATACTCACACCGTCATATGCATTATCCAGTTAGCAAACACAGGCTATAGAGGAACAAGTTCAGTGATGAGAGGCCTGCTGGGTTCAGGTGGAGGGCAGACTGAGAACAGAGACGGGCTGATCTGAGCTCTGGGGTTTATTTTAGAGGTAAAGCGCCTTTTGTCTGTAGCAGACGGAGGGAGGAGGTGACAGAGATATAAACAGCTGATGTGCAGCTGCAGCTGGGTGTGTCTCTCTTTTTAAAGGTGGCGTCAGCGACACTGATCCAAGACACTGTTCTGCTCTCAGTCTGCGAGCTGTTTGTTCTGTGTGCTAAAAGAATCTGTACATGAAACAAAGTGGGTCAGACAATCTGCACACCATGAATCAGTGCAGCTCGACAATCCTCCAGAATCACATCCACCTTTAATTAAAAGCAACGAAGCAGCAACAGTTCAGCAGCAATGAAACAGAATATTAAATACATAATATAAATTCACTAAGAGTATATTATTATTATTATTATTATTATTATTATTATTATTATTATTATAATTAAGAGTATATATTTGGTTAACTTTTCTGGTGGAACAGCAGGACAAAAAGAACTGTAAATACAATGAGTCTTTCTGTTTTCACAGTTTCTAGATCTGATAAAAGGTGTAAATATGTGGTTTTAAATATAACATGCCTTTTAAACCTGCCAGCAGATTTTTGCAGTTCAAGACATCATGTCAGATCCTGTAAAACAAAAAAGTCTGAGCTCCTGAACACAAACTGATTCTCCACGACGGACTCCAACAGTCACCAACAGTTTTCAGGTGAACTGCAGGCAGTGTTTCCACAGAGAAGAGATGACAAGAGAGACTGAGAGGAAAATAAAACCAACTGGATCAATAAAATAAATGCAGCAGGGCTCAGAAACAGTGACCAGAGGAGGAAGTAGTTGAAGATACATCCAGCATGGTGGAACATCTTTCTAACGTGCAGAGTAGAGAGAAAAAGACTGGAGAGGCTGTAAACATGGAAATGGGTGGATATTTATTTTTCAGTTTCAGTAAAACTGTGGAAAATGTGGAACAAGTTGATTCTTTTTTTCTGTTTCTGTAAAACTTGTTTTCTGTGACTCTCAGCTGATCTCGGCCATCCCAACACACCGCCTGAAGTTCTTGAAGGAGGCAGGTCACGGTATCAGAAAGGAAGAGATCCACGAGGAGGAGCTGACGGAGGGCGCCGATGAGATCGACCACGCCGAGATGGAGCTGAGGAGAGGCCAGATCCTCTGGTTCAGAGGCCTGAACCGCATCCAGACTCAGGTACGACCACACAAACACTCAGGTCCAGCTTTACCACTAACTTTACTCTCATTTCAAATCAGCAGGTTGGTGTTTATGAACACTGTAACTCAGGAAAGGAGCTGTCTGGACTTCCTGCTGTTGACGTCATTCATGCTGTAACCTTTTTGTTGTGGTAACTTGTCTCACTGGTGAATTGTTGTTTAAACCTGTGACATTTTTCAGATAAACTTCTGAAAACAAACACAACTAACTTTTGAATTCAGCTCCTGGAGGATCATCCACTGAACCGAAGGGAGGGAGAGAGGCCGAGCTGTCCCAGCAGAGACGTTGTGTTTTATCAAGACAGTAACTTCAGAGCTTCAGTAAAAGACAGCTGGACTTCTCTGTAAGGTTTTTAAAGACGTTGAAGGTGATGAAGGTGAAACGTCTCATCCAAGAGGCCGTGTCTTTTACTGAAGCTCTTGGGATGTATCAATAATAATAATAATAAGTTAACCTTTATTTATAAATTCATTTTCTGCATTTTACCCATCCTACTGTACATACAAGTAGCAGGAGCAGTGGGCTGCCGCGGTGCAGCACCTGGGGAGCAGTCAGGGGTTAAGGGCCTTGATCAAGGGCCCAACAGTGGCTGCACTGGGGTTCGATCCCCTGACCTTCTGATCAGTAGTTAGGGGCTTAACCTGTTGCGCCACCACTGTCCTAAGGGTTAGAGGGTTAGGCCTATAAACTGTGAGCCGTCAAAAGTACCAGGATATTTTACATCCGGTCAGATTTTACAGTTTGCAGCCAGCATGGTTTTGTCATCGTTCTGATCCACGGTCCTCTGCAGCAGTGTGTGTTCAACCTTCAGGTAAAACTGGAGGTTGAACACACACTCCTCAGTTGTTGTATGTCACGATGATGCACACGAGTATAAACCAGCTTGAGCCGCCGTCAGACAGACAACAGACTGCGACAGTCAAAGTTTATGACCAAGTAGTCCGTCCTAACTGTACGTTCTCTGTCAGGGCAGCGTAGCACATGCTTAAAGTAACGCAGCTTAGGTTTCAGCTTCTCTCATCTGTCATTCAGCTCATGTCATACGTGAATAAACAAACACTAGACTCAAAGAATCTCAGTCCAATCAGGCATCAGCTATCAGGGAAGATAGAATTTGCATATTTAGCAGTTCTGCATTTTTTAATGAGAGAGGAGGTGTAGATTTAGTTTAGGAGTTTCAACCAGGTGATTGTGTCTAATTTGATTCATTAAAAGTTCAAATTACTATTCAAAGCAGAGCACATTTATATATCGTTGACGTGTCTGAAGGAGATCTTTAAACATGAGAAGCTCTACGCTGAGGCCGCTTTAGTAACAGGCATCAATAAAAAGACAAACAGCAACGTCCTTATCTCCTGTTATGAAACACAGCACAGCGTTAACTACAGCAGCTTGTTTCACGGTGGAATTAGCAGCAGAAGAGTCGAGGATATCTTTATCTGACCTGTCCTCGAGAGGAAAACATTAAACGAAAACCTCCGAATGCAGCTGATAAAGCTTCTCCACATGTTATCAGGTAATAACATAAATAGAGCTTATGGAACTGAAAACAACAGGCTGAGCGTAAACACAACTTCTTACATGCATGTTAGAATACACTTTACCGTTTTCATGTCCAGTTATTTTGCCAAACTCTGCTTTTGCCTCTTTAATATTTGCTGCCTCAGGTCAGGCTCAGTGGAGCTCAGCCTTCTTTTATCACATTTAAAATCCAGCTCAGATGATCAAAGTCGTAGATAAGTTTAGTGCAGCAGCTCGTTAGCCGTTCCACTGGAGCTTCATGTCGTCTCCTCTGCTGTTCTGTTTGTGTCGGAAAGAAATGCAGACACACAGCAGAGTGTGTGGAGGTAAAACTGGAGGTTGAACACACTCCTCAGTTGTTGTACAGTTAATTTCACAGTCTGCTGCAGAGCTCCAATACAGAACCACTTCATTAAAACACACAAATTAAAGACGGTGACCAGCGGGTGACACACAGCGCGCTGCACGCTTTCAGTTGTCAGTAAACTCATTTGTCAGCCTGTTTCATCCACGTGTTTCTCCATTTGTGTAATTAACCTGAGGGACAACACAGAAAATACAAAAGTCGCCGTCTTGGAAAAGTTAATGAATCGATAAAACCAAAGCAGGATTTCGGGAGAACATGTTTATAACTATGTTTAATGGCATGGAACACATTAAAACATGTCTTAATTAGGGCTGAATGAATTTCAATTCACTTTTATTTATATAGTGCAGATTCACAGCTTATGTCATCTCATAGCATTTCATGTAGTGAGGTAAACACTTACAAATTTTAAACATACAACCCAACAATCCAAAGTTTCCTTGGGATTCCCTATGAGCAAGCAGTCGGCTAAAGCTGGAAGGAACCTCACATAGTTTTCCCTCATTTCAGGTTCGACTGGCCTCTTTTAGTCACTGATGTATCGCCGTCTTCCAGCTTAACGTTACATTGATAAACTAAATGCTACATTACGTTCTGACTGAAACTGAGCTGGTTCGTCTCCACCAGTGACTCTCCTCATGGAGGTGTGTTGTTCTCCTCCTACAGGATAGTCCAACACTCACTGAGCATTAGCATGTCCACAGGCAGCTCCATTCAGTCCCTATGGGCTTCATTAGCCTCGATGCTAACACCCACTTACTGTAACAGCAGCCAGCGCTCTGCTCCCACACACACACTCGGAGTCAGGGAGGTCAGGTGTTTTCCTCTCAGTGCTGGACTAACTTGTACTTACTGTGGCCAGAGGGTAAACACATGTGAATTAATAATAACTAATACCTTGTTCTGCCGTGTCCTCTGGAGTTTCTCTGTTGGAGCTCTGCAGCTGAAGCCCATCTCTGCTTCCTCACTCCGACTCTCTAACTGACGAAATATCACATGTTTAAATATTTATGTAAATGTTTCATGTTCAGAAACAAACAACAGAATCTTATCTGACACTGAACTTCAATTTAACAGAATGAAGCCATAGAACAGCTGAACAAAGACACAGAAAAGCTGAATATTTGACAATAACCAGGCCACAGTCTAGACGAGAGCCTGACCAGGCTCAGTTCAGGATGGGTCAAAGCTAAATAATGCAGTTTGCAGGTTTAGATAACCCACAGTAGATTTGGGGTTTCAGGACAGCAGACATTAGCTAACATCTGGGTTACGCTGCAGCTTTAAGGGACTCTTTAAATGACACTGTGAGTGTTTTTGCAGTAGCTCCACAGGTGGGCAGAGTACAGGGGCTTAGAGAGAGAGAGAGCTTCACAGTCATGGTACATGTACTACATTTACAACACATTTGCTTTGTCTATATCTTGCGGGTCTGCCTATAAATACCGTTATCATCAGTAACATCACAGGTTATGTAATAACCTAAATAAATAATCTCATTTCACAGTTTAAAGGCAGAACCAGGAAATTCTAATAATCTCTCTTCCTGACTTCTAACAATCCTAATATTATTCTTATTTGAATTATATTTGATGTCCACCACACTAACTACTAGTTAGTAACTAGTAATTAATAATGATAAACTGTTAAAGATCTGCATTCACAAGGTGACTGAAGAGAGAAAAGTACCAACCATGAACATCTATTTAACTGCACTGACCAACCATCCATGTAACTGTTAAATAAAACAGGAGATAAGGTGGCATCCCCTCCAACTCCATTACTCACATAACAAGAAGCTGCCACTGGTTTTTATTAGAGCTGGCTGTAAGTCAGAGGCACCGCAGGCTTAACCGAGTCCAGAAAAGTTACCTGATAACGGCACCAGGGTGAAATGAATATATAAAATGTGACACAGAATGAGGCCCTCCTGCTGTCTTTTCATGTTCTTCCCATGATCCACATGAATGCAGGCTCCCTAGAGCATCACTTATCAACCGGTGTGATGATTCTCAGCTATGTTAAAATGTAAACGCGGGCCCCCGATAGCCTAATGGTTATGTCGCGTGACCCACATGCAGAGACGTAGCGGCTGTCCCGGGTTCGAGTCCGACCTCAGGTGTTTGCCACATGTCCTTCCCCACTCTCTCCCGTTTCCAACTCTAGCCACTGTCCTATCTAAAATAAAAATAAATAAAAAAATAAAAAATGTAAACGCATAATGACAAAAAAAAGGGCAAAACACAAGGAACCAGAATTTTAGCTCCCAGCTCCAGTGAGGTTAATGTATCTTACAGTTTATTAACGCTCATTTCCATCAACCCAATCTATAAATCTATAAAAGTCCCTGCCTGTAGCTCAACCTCCTGCCACAAAACTATTGTCACAAACAAAGACTCAAGGCGAGCTGCTCACACCGCTGAGAGACGGTTGACTTGGCATGTCTGGGTTGGCGGTCAGCGGTCGGAGGTTTGAGCGCAGCCACCAGTCAGGATCAGGGATGTGCAGCCGTAGACCCGCATACAAAACCAGGACACGTTTAAACTCAACGAATGTGGGACAGAAGCTCAGGACCGAGACGAACCTTCGCCGAGCGTCACGGCAGGACGTCATGCGAGAACATAAACAAAGCTCTCCTCCTCCTCCTTCATGGCTGCATATCTGTAATATCAGACCGCCGTCCTCCTGGGACGGGAGGATGAGGGGATGGAGGGGGAGGAAAGGCTGCAAGCTAATTAGGTTCTTATCTCTCCACGCTCCTCTTCCTGTCCTCCTCCTCTCTAATCCTGGTGGGCAGCGTTGTGCCGCTCAACGCCTCAACAGTCAAACACAGTGGGGGAATAATTGGTACAAGCAGCACCAAGCCGCCCAAACTTTATCAGTCACTCCAAACGACACATTTCTCCTCTTCCTCCTGCTTCTCCCTGCGAGAGCCGTCAGCCTGGTTCAAAAAGCTCTTTATTCATTGTTCCACTTCTTCCCTCAACCTTCCATCAGTTTCTTATGGATTTTGCAGGTTTCTCTCTAAAAACTTGAGCCGTACTGATCTCTGCCTCTTCCTCCTCTCGTCTTTGGTTCTCTCTCATGTCCTGGCGTGTCTCTACCTAATGTTTTTCTTTCTGCATCACTGGGAGCTGTGGAAAAAAAGTTAAATACACAAGAAGCCTCTTAATGCTAACAACCATCTGTCTTAATGTTTATGATGCGTCTCCTTCATGTCAAACGTGGAAACAGTTTTCAGTAGCGGCTCCATTATGACCTGAATTCTCCTCCAAGTATTACTATGAGCTGGATGACTGAGAGTCTTCAGACATATGAGCTGAGTTTTGCTCCACATATCAACATGATGCATCTAATTTTGCTGTGAAAATCATTCAAGGCCTCGTGTTCACCTGTTACTAACGGACAAAGGCTGGAAGTGGGTCCCACACAGCAGCATCACTCAGTCAGGGTTCTTCTCCACAGACTCCAGTTAGCTTCTCGCTGTACAAATGGTTTGCATATTAGGATCCAATCACGACGATGAGGGCAGAATGGAGATAATAGGAACACTTACTCTGACGTTAATGACATCTGTGGTCAGATATCATCACCTCTAGAATCAATCTGGATGCAGAGCAGAGGTTAATACGAAGCAGGTTCCCCCTCTGCACCACATGTACTGGTTTAAGGAGAGCCAGTACGTGTGTCTACTAGTCTGACTCACCGGATGTAGGCTGTAGGTATAAGCCTGTCAATGGGCGCCTGTTTCTCATAGCTTTCTCCTCTCCTTCCGCGATCTACTGTTTTTTAAAATCCCCTTTACTACAAGAAACAACCTCTGAGCAGCAACTGACAATCTAAAAACTTTCCACTTTGATGACAGTTCTTCCATCAACAAAGCAACTCAGGCTCCACCAATACATCCCTCCAATGTTATTTTGAGTGAACACTGTTTTTTAGCTCTCAGGTTATTGTGATTGATTTTAAGAAACACACCAGAGTGTTTCCCCCTTGGCAGAATGCTACTAAGGTGCAGCAGACCATTCTCCACAGAGGATAATCTGCAAAGAACTGAGAGCTGTTTAAATGTTGCTGATTATATTTGCAGCTAAAACTACCTGAACCTGTTGTTGTCTTGTGAGGCCAAACTTCTCACAGCATCACCAGTGTTTCCTGCCACCTAACCATATCTGTAGACTGTCTATAAAAAGATCACTTCTGTCACATTCACTTTCCAGATCTTCACTTCTTCAACTTGAACCTCCTCTTCTGTCTCGTCTGTCTGCATGAAATGATTACTGACTCTCAGACGTCCTGCAGAAACCTTCTCTAACCTGTGCAGAGGTCTTTTCCTCCTGGCTGCCTCCTCGCTCTGTCTCTGCTGTCTAACAGTGTGCTGTGACTGTCCTTCTTTCAGATGGATGTGGTCTATACCTTCCAGACG
>OMNN01084624.1:0-19989 GCA_900302755.1 Chromis chromis
GACTCAGACTCAGACTCAGACTTCTTTATTGTCATTCGACCCTTTGCAGGATGAACGAAATGCGTTTCTTAGGTCTTGGTGCAGGTTTCAGTTCAGTGCAATGACTGATGTGGAACTGTTCAACAGTCTGACAGCATCCGGGTAGAAGCTGTTTTTCAGTCTGGATGTTTTTGCCCGGATGCTGCGCAGTCTCCTACCAGAGGGGAGAGGGGTGAACAGTTCATGTGCAGGGTGGGTGGAGTCTTGAGGATGCAGGTGGCTCTGTCCCTGCATCTGGAGGTGTAAATGTCCCCAATCGGTGGTAAGCTGCACCCGATGGTCCTCTGTGCAGACCTCACCAGCCGCTGAAGGCTTCCTTCTCTGCCACCGTGCAGCCACCATACCACACAGGGAGGCAGCAGGTCAGGACACTCTCCACCGCAAGCTGTAGAAGGCCTTGAGGACATCAGTGTTCAGTCCTGCCCTTCTCAGCTTCCTCAGGAAATAGAGACGCTGATGGGCTTTCCTGTGACAGCCTGGTGTTGGTGCGCCAGGTGAGGGTGTAGAG
The DNA here is from genome assembly GCA_900302755.1 of Chromis chromis. NCBI lineage: Eukaryota > Metazoa > Chordata > Actinopteri > Pomacentridae > Chromis > Chromis chromis. The sequence continues at coordinate 548 of OMNN01084624.1, forward strand.
AGGTGGACTCCGAGGTACCTGATGGAGGGACGATCTCCACAGCTCTCCGTCGATGAGAGGGGGGAGTGGCTGGTGGGGGCTGACCTGCGGAAGTCTATGACCATCTCCTTGGTCTTCTGAGTGTTGAGGATGAGGTTGTTGTCTCCGCACCACCATGTCAGGTCCTCCACTTCTCGCCTGTACGCCGACTCGTCTCCGTGGATGATGAGTCCGACCACCACTGTGTCGTCTGCAAACTTAACGATAAGATTGTTCTTGTGCTGAGCTCTGCAGTCGGAGGTCATCAGTGTGTACAGCAGTGGGCTGAGCACACATCCCTGGGGCGTGCCGGTGTTCAGGATGATGGTGGAAGACGAGATGTTATTAATTCTGACACTCTGTGGCCTCCCAGTCAAGAAGTCCAGGACCCAGTTGCACAGTGGCGAGGGGGCTCCTAGTTCAGCCGGCTTGGACACCAGTTTCTGCGGGATGATGGTGTTGAACGCAGAACTGAAGTCCAGAAACAGCAGCCTCACATAGGAGTCCTTGTTCTCCGTGTGAGAGACCACTTTGTGGTGACAGGGGTGAGTGCAATTGGCCGGTAGTCATTGAGGCATGATGGTACAGAGATCTTTGGCACAGGGATGATTTTTGATGTCTTGAGGCATGGCGGAACTCTGGCCTGGGACAGAGAGATGTTGAATATGTCTGCCAGAACCTCAGACAGCTGGTGTGCACAGTCTTTCAGAACCCTGCCTGGTAGACCATCAGGGCCTGGGGCCTTCCGGGGGTTGAAGGTTGAGGTTTTGATGGCATCTCTTGCGGTAATGCATTTTTTTGAAATCTATCAACGCTTGAAGTGACGAGTGCACTCAAACAATGCCAGTAAAACACTTTGCTGGCATTTGTGGCACCCTATGTCACCCGTCTATATGTATATGTATACGCTAAGAATATTGGCTGATAAGTCGATATCTGAACTCCCTAAAAATTGGGACTTACCCCAATAATCTAGGGATGACCAGTCTCTCTTATACAGTGAATAATCAACAGAGGCCTGACTCCAAAATCCAGGGGTGGAGAATCCCGGTCTTCGAAAGTAAAAATCCTGCATGTTTTAGATGTTTCCCTCTTCCAATACACCTGATTCAAATGATCAGGATCGTTATCAGGCTTCTGCAGAGCTTGATGATGAGCTGATCATTTGAATCAGGTGTGTTCGAAGAGGGAAACATCTAAAACATGCTGGATTTTTACTTTCGAGTACCAGAATTCTCCACCCCTGCCAAAATCAAACAAAACAAACACAATTGGACCTTTTCCCAAAATCATTCAGCAGAGTAGGGGGATTGTAATTTCTGGTAGGTCAGGGCAATTCATGAACAAACCCCAAGCATGCTCTCTCCCTCGTTCATGACATTTTATGATATCCCCTGAGAATGGAGTCTCTTCACCCTCAGTCTCCCAGAACACGCAAGTCCGCTGCCACCTGGCTCTTATCGCCTCCACCCATACCCACAGATCTCCCCTGCTGGAGGCTGCAACCAGCGGGAACAGATTGTTACCCATCCAACGCTGATTTCATAGTCTTAAAGCACCCACGACTCCATGTTCCACACAATCCTGAAATGTGGCTCACCTTGATCACCCTCCGTGCAACTCCAGGTTTTACTTGCTTTCTTTATGGATCAAGATGAGCTGATTTGTTTATCCATATTTATTCCTATAAATGTGTACTTTTCCTTGATGTGTTACCATTAAAATTATTACCTGTGTATCTTGATCAATGGGGTAAAGTGGTTACATTGTAACTTCATTTATCCTGGTCTTTAATAAAATATTGACGGATATTTTATTGTGACCTATTACAAATAAATGAGCTACTTTTACCAAATATATATCCATTTGTTTGTATCTGGTTTCACTAACTGCTATAGATACATAGCAGCAGCTGCTACGGTTAGTAGCTTTATCAGCGACGTTGAAAATGCATCAACATCAGTATTTTTAATTGACTCATGTCTTTTCAAATGCAGTGCTACAGTTTAGTGGCGACAGCAAAGTCTGAATATAGAAAAAATATCCCTGAAAGACACATAGACGGAATTTTCAGCGCTAACATCTTAAATAAACCACGGATGCGTCGTCTGAGGGTGAAGTTCTTTCCCTCTGAGCAGTTTCAGAAACGCTTCGTGTCTACAGTCAGTTTGTTGAACCTCCTGTTAACCTCCATGAACCAACACAACCCCACGACATACTACTGACATACAAATACAGAGCAGATAGCTGGCTTGGTGTACAGTGTACAAGTCGAAGTCATTATTGGAGAGAAACATATGCACATTTTCTTCTCACAGTGTAAAAGAAAAAGAAAAACGACGCTACCAAAGCTAACAGTAAGCTAACGCTACATTAGCTAGCTACTTGTAGTTTCTTACCTCTTCTCGGAGGAGTTCGACTCCTGCTCCGGCCCATTTTATCTACAAATCAAGTGCTGCCCTCGAAGATGAATGCAGCTCTGAACAGAAAACTATTTGTGGTAGGAAATACGAACAAACTGTGGGGTTTTGCTGATGTCGTTCTCGTCTGTGAGCACTGAGCCAGGCTCTTCTGTTGTCCTCTGAGGTGTACAAACGTCCGGTGAGCTGTGAGCAGCAGAGCGCCCCCTGCAGGACCGGAGGAGTGTGGTCGTTTCACTGCAGCACTGAGCCAATGAAGCAAAAATAAAAACAAAACCACTGTTTATTCCACAGACAGGCACAAGACATTAATGGACTACTCTCAAATTATTGTCAGTACTTGCCATACCGCATTTCTAATAACAGAAACTGGTATTTTATAGATTTTAAGTTGATCCTGTGTATTAGTTCATCTCCATTTATGTCCAGACAAGTGACAAATTAAAGGAAAAACCACAGAAAATGTCTTAGTAAAGTATTGGGCCAACACATACAGCCAGAACAGCTTCAGTGCTTCTTGGCATTGATTCTCCAAATCTCTACTGGAGGGACGACCACCATTTTTCTAAAACACATTTCCTCATTTAGTGTTTTGATGATGGTGATGAGAGTAATCTCCCATAGGTGTTCAGTTGGGTTGAGATCTGGTGCCAGCAAAGGCCATAGTGCATTATTCACATCATTCAACAAGCTATTTAGTGATCCCTTGTGCCCTATGGATGGAGACATCGTCATCCTTGATGAGCCCAAACATATCAGGATAGAAATGCTTCATCATTGGATGAAGGGGATCACTCAGAACTCTGTTGGTTAACTCTAAGAGGGACCCAAACCATGCCAACGTGTCCCCTCACTGTAGGGGTTGGGGGTTCAGGTTTTTCCTTTGTCACCCATCTGTAGGTGTAAGCAGCTGTCCTGAGCAACTGTTCATCTCCCAGTTGCAGTTATTAAACCGTCTAACATCCGCAGGGTAAATATGTAATCATACTTTTGTGACATTCTGAATCCTTTTCATTCTGCAAGTTAACATTTGGTCAAAGTAACGTGTGGAAAATATGTGAGAAATGAAGTGCAATATCGACCTGTCCAGGGTGTCCCCTGCCTTTGCCCAAGTCAACTGGGATAGGCTCCAGCCCCTCCCGCGACCCTACAGAGGATTAAGCGGTGTATAGATGATGGATGGATGGTTGAAGTGCAATATAACAAGGCAGAGAAAGACAGACAGAACTAGATGCCCAGTTGATTTTAAATCAAACTTGATCTTTAATGACTGATACATGGTAACCTTGCAACACTCACTTATACATTCTAATATAAAATAAAACAAAACCATGAGCAAACATCACACATCAGCATTTTGATAACAGCTACTGGTTCAAACAGAAAATAAGTACTGTCAAGAGGTATTTTGCACACATACATTTAAAAGAAAATGAGAAAAGTGGAATGTTTAGTACCTTCAGTATCTTCTATTACTGGGTTTCAGACTGCATTGACAAGCAACAAATTCTTTATCCTTTTGGTTTTGATAATAGCGTTCACAGCGGGCTGTTTTGTAGCGAGCCGGTATATTTTCCCCGTTTTCTTTTTCCTTGTTCGTCCCTGCTGTAATGACGTCAGCAGGCTGATAGTTTTACACAAAACCAGCATTCAGCAGAGCACAATCAGTAGCTATCAGTATATTTCTAAATGCACTGCACCTGTGCTCACAGAGTATACCTGCAACATCTATCTGATACTTAGAACCAAATGGTGACTAGAAGATGCCTATGATGATGAACAAATGCAACGTACTAGAATGTCAATCTACATATGTCAAGTGTCTATACATGGAGAAAGGGTGCATAATTCATGGAGGCTTTAGTTTCCACTGTGATTTGCAGAGTTGTGGATTTTTTAAAAAAATGTACGAAACTAATTCTGAGTGTCGACTGCACAGGATCACAGCAGTCATCCCAGCTTCAGAGAGGAACATGTTTGAATGCCTGTACAGTGTAGTGAAGTAACAGATCGATAGCAGAGCAGGTGAAAATAAGACGTGACTAATACAGGGACTGTATGTGTGATAAGAAGTAGTGCGTCAAAATGTTGGGTTGTGTCCGACCAGGGTCAAATAGTATGTGAAAGTAACTACCAGTGTACCAGATGAATCACCACATACATTAAAATCAGTGAGTAGCAGTGGTACAGTAGTGAAGGTCAATTCAGTACACTGTGTCTGACATTTTAAATGGCTCTTAGAATAGATCTGATGTGGTTAACTCCATCTGCAACTAGGAAGTATTTCACTGTAGTATTTCACCGAGGTTTGGTGCGTCTGCATGAGCGTCTCAGGTCTCTGCTTTCTCCTTCTGCTTCTTGCTCTTTTTCAGGAACGACGGCGGCTTGAACTTCTTCTTCTTCTTGGACGGGGACTTGGAGGGTGAGCCCTCGGGGGTGCCACCTTGCGGTTTGGTGGGCGGAGCAGCGGGTGTGGAGGAGGTGTCGTTGGTTGAAAGAGCCTTCATGCCTTTCTCCAGCTCCTCTGTCGTCTGCTTCTCCTCCTCGCCTCCGTTCTGAATGGCTGGAGAGTCGGTCTTTGCCTCTTCTGCTCCGAGTATTGTTTATTTAACAAAAGAAAAAAGAAAGCACATAACATTTAGCAATCAGACACCAAGTCCCGAGTCGGGTGCAGCTGCAAAGCTACATGCTAGACTCGTCACTGCAGATGAACATGCTTGCTTAATGAGAAGTAGGTTGTCATACGGTTTCTCTGTACTTACTAGTGAGACAAGACCATAGCACCAGAAGTGTGCCCTATGAACAAGTGTGGAGCAACACAGAAAAGGACAGACAGACAGACAGACACAGAAGGAGAGAGTACAACAGATACAGTGGATACAGAGACAGATGGGCATCCCAACAAAGGGCTGAACTGTGGCAAATGTAAATCAAACAGTAGCCAGACATTTTGACTTAACTATTAACATTAATAAAGGCTGCATTCCTGAAGCAGAGCAGATTCACTGGTACAGCAAAATACACCCGAGCCTTTATTAGTGCTTTAATTAGGAGAACTTGTAGTAACATGGTTGAACTTATTACTGTATGAGAAGTCAAAATGTCATCCTTGACAAAGACCAAATACACACACCAACAAGAGCTGACACCCCATGTTACTCCTTCATGTATATCTGACATGTACACATCACTTGGATCACTATGAAATGTTCCCAGTCTACAGAACATGCTGTCAACAGTTTTCTCAGAGACTGCAGCATGTTCCAATACTGAGGAGCCTCGATTATCCAGAGAAACTGGGACAATCGTCTTTGGAGATAGATGACGCTGTTGAATATTTAAAACGAACACACAACTGTAATTCCATTCACCTTTATCGTAATGGGTGGAGGCAGGAATTTCTTTTGTGTTCTAAGCCATAATAAGGTAGAGTTTTGGATCAATTAGGAGCATTCTGGGGACTGAATTCAAATTTTTAAAAAAGGGCCCTGTGTGCTCAAAGTTACCTTCTGTATGGTCCCACACTTCTAAACGTGAGGATTATAGTTCCCTTTGATGTGTACAGTTCCCTATTTTTTTTTTATATAATATTTTGACTAAAGAACCTTTAAAAAAGGTCCACTTTCGAGATTCTTTCAGAGCTTTCAACCACATCTCACAGTCACTGAACCGGCCTGTATATTAGCTTGATAATGACCAAGCGCCACCTGCTGTTGAAGCCCCAGAATAATATCAGAAAGTGGATCTGGAGTTTGGCTATTTAAATGATCCTCTTTCTAAAGTAAAGAACAGGTTTACATGCTCAATATTAAACCTATATAAAATGGAAAAAGATCATTTAGATCCCCTCTGAAATCTTTATGAATATACACATTTTTTATCGCCCAGTTCTACCTCAATGTGTGGTTTCACTTGAGCACATGAGGAGGAGTAACATGGCCGTCAGTGAGTATCTGAAGCATGAGAGGGCAGAAGCAGCACTGAGTCAAACATGAGTCCATGTGAGATTTGAAGCAGGCTGCAGCTCAGATACGTAAGGCAAGACAGGCAGCACCCGGCCGAGCCTCACCTGTCAGAGGAGGGTGGCTGGGCGAAGGGCCCTTTGTGGGGGAGGTAGCGGGTGGAGACTCCTTGTCATTTGCCACCTCCTCCCCTACTTACACAGACACACACACACAGACACACACAGACACACACACACAGACACACACACACACAGTGAGGGACAGTGAGGTCTCAGCTGTGCAGGAGGTTAGATTGGTGAGGCAAAGAGAAGTGAACACAGTTTACACCACAGGCACGTGTGACGTCTTGTGTGTAGCATTTTAAATTCAAAAATTACACAGTTTAACACAAGTCATGACCATTATCACACACAAAAAGGAGATTGCAAGTCTCTGTCAGCCTCAACGCTGCATTTTATATTAAAAAACACAAATCTGCTGCTCTGCTTTACAGTACAAAATCTGAATGTAGTATTTTTGTATTCAAAATGCTGCACACAACCTGTCAGAAGGTTAGAACACAGTGTGAAATGTGTCAATAGAGAAAGTGAGGGACGACACATAAAGCTGCCTTTACTACACTATACTGCTAAAAGTACCTCCATGGAGCTACAGAGAGGCAGTTAAAGGATATCAGACGAGTTAAGAAACTAAATACTACAGTCGGTTAACTCATTAAAATGAACAAATTAAACGGCAATGAATCAGAACCAGGAAAAATACATCACTCCTGTTTCAGACTCTTTACTCTGGTTCACAGTATGTTTTAGAATAGCTTTTACTCATTACTTTAAAACTCTCCTAGTTATATTTCTGACCTTTTAGTACTGTGCGCACCAGCACTTTAAGATCCTTGGGCAGAGGTCTCTTTTCTGTTCTTGGCTGAAAACTAAAGGGGACAGAGTGTTTGCAGTCAGGGCCTCGAGGATCTGGAACAATCTGCATGATTACATCAGCTCAGCTGGGTCAGTGATCTCTTGTAAGTCTCTACTTAAAACATACTTTTATTGAAGAGGCTTTCCTGATTTTATTCTAGTTTTACTTCCTTTGAACCGTCTTTTGTTTCTTTCAATCATATTTTTTTAATACTAAGTTTGTTTTTTACACCAAGTTGTTCCTATCTTTCTATTTAAAAAGTGCTCTATGAATAAAGCTTATTATTATTGTTATTATTATTAATTAATTAATTTTCACTTTATCTCAAACTTAATTTATTTTACTCTTCAGATTCTTTTTACTTTGCACACATCTATTCATTCAACTGTTCCTCATTTTGCCCAAGAAACACCGTCTATTTTCCTGACCAAATATCCAGCCCATCTAACATACACCGATCAGGCATAACATTATGACCACCTGCCTAATATTGTGTTGGTCCCCCTTATGTGGTCACAAATGCTCTGAACCATTGGGCATGGACAAGAGGACCTCTCAGGGTGTCCTATGGGGTCTGGCACCAGGATGTTGGCAGTGGACCCTTTGGGTACTCTGGGTTGTGCAGTGGGGCCTCTGTCAATCAAGCTTTTTCCACTGCATCCTGTTGATGCTTGATCAGAATGGGGTCTAGGAAGTTTGGAGGTCAAATCAACATCTTGGGTGATTGTCATGTTCCTCAAGATGTTGACAATGGGACAATGTTTATTTGGGTGTCTAAGTCTCATCAACACAGATGCCAAAATCCAAGGTTTTCCAGCAGAACACCACATAGTACCAATATGATCAATGTTATTCACTTCACCTGTCAGTGGTCAGAATGTTGTGGCTGATCGGTGTATTGTTGGTTAGTGATCATTGGCTGTACTCTACTTTTCACGGTGCACTGTGGGATACTTCAAGTGCACTATATAAGGTGTAACAACTAACATTCAAACACCAGTACAACATGGTGAACACACATATAGTGCGTAGCGACTGATTTGGACACGGCCATGACAGTAGCATTAAGCTAAGTGCAGCCTCACGGACCATCAGTCACGTTCTGGTTTCTGGTGAGAACCTCCAGCTGCCTGCTTTGCTGCAGCACACATACACCCACATTCTCCATCCAGCACTCACCACTACTTTCCAGTTTGTTATTCGGTTCGATAAATCACCTTTTCATTATAATTCCATCATTCCTTTGTGCCAGCCTTAAGCCAGGCGGCAGCAACACGGTGCGGTAAACAAAGCTGTGTGAGACGACACTGTGTAGTTAACTGAACACATATGAGACAGAGATGGAGGCTGCTGGAGTCGCGGGGAGGGGAAGCGGAGAGATTTGGGGCTGAGCAGAGACACCTAATGTCAGAGTGACAGGTGATAAAGATAAGCTTGTCAGGCAACTGGAGGCTCCCTCACTGCACCGCTGCACACACCTCACTTCTTGCTGACAGATACACGATGGAGCGGCGCAAGGCGAGGAAAAAAAAAAGAAGGACCACTGTAATTTTCACCGTCTCCTGCTCCCTTCATCCATCGCTTCAATCCTCCCATCTCTCTCCTCCCTCGCAATTAGCATATGAGCGCTTGTCTTATCTAATTTTAGGGGGGAAAAGTAGCACAGTTACACAGTCCACCAGCGCGGGATTTTGCCCAGAACTAATGAAGTCTCATGCCTATTGAAACCAGCTATGTGTGTTGCCATGGCGATGGCGAGACCACCACAAAGATCTGCCTTTGTTTCAAACTCGATCTGTGTTTACCTCCTTGGGCCTGGAAATAAAAAGCAGCTTCTCTCAGTGCTATACGGAGTAATAAACTCAGATGGAAGCACTAATATATGCGTTTAATAAATATGTTTTGTTGCCAAGCAACATAGATAAAAGCCTTCATTGATTTTAAGAACACACAGGACAATTGATTAGAAATGAATTATGGAAACACTTCTCCTGGCTGGCTGATGTGTGCTTTTCTTGCACAATCATAAATGACTTTTTACTGCTTGAACAGACGCTTATTAGAGCTGCTGTTAACCCTTTAAGTCCTAGTGCGTCATCGGTGACACGTTTGGGCAAGCACACTATGGAATACCGTAATTATGTCATGGTTTGCGCCAATATAGTGTCATTACGGTAATTCATAATTATGTCACCGTTTGCACTATCGGAAAAAATCAAAAGGATTCCTAGGGGGGTACGAATGAAATTACCGTAATGACACTATATTGGCCAAGGTCGTTGCGCTTTACAGCCAATATAGTGTCATTACGGTAATTTCATTCTTTTTATTTTTTTATTTATTTTTGGCCTTTTATGCCTTTATTAGATAGGACAGTGGATAGAGTCAGAAACAGGAGAAAGTGGGGAAGGACATGCGGTAAACGCCCGAGGTCGGAATCGAACCCGGGACAGCCACTATGCCTTAGCACTTGGGTCACGCGACATAACCCTTAGGCTATCGGGGCGCCCAATTTCATTCTTAATTATGTCATGGTTTGCGCTATCGGAAAAAAATAAAATGGATTCCTGCGGGGGTACAAATGAAATTGCCGTAATGACACTATATTGGCTGTAAAGCGCAACATCGTTGCGTTCCCCCAGGAAGCTTGCGAAGCAGCCCCTTTGTTCCCAGGGAAAACACACACAGCGGCTCAGGTCTTAAAGGGTTAACCAAGTGAGGCTGGTAATGGCACCGATGGGCAGAAAGCCATCACATGTATGTAACACACAGCTGTGTGCATCTCTGCCTCCCTCAACTTGTGCTTCAAGGCCTCTTTATGGATGTATTGATTGCGGCTGGCTGATATACTGTGGTCATCGCTGGGCATCAGGAGAGAAAGGTCACTATCGTCTATCAGCTCCAGTCTGAGACGGCCGGCTGATACATCAGTGTAATATAAAACATGACTGGGCCAGATCTCCCTGCCAGCAGTGAGAAAGAGAAGATCTATTGACCTAAATTGGTTGACGAGCTGGTTTCAGGAGTTATCTATGGGCTTTATTGTATCAGAGTGGGCAGGGGAAAAAATCAATACAGGCCAGCATCAAAGGCCCATAGGTTCTAATATATTATGTTGAAAGCAAATAGAGCCAACTGCACCTCCTCGATGAATTTTTAAGATGTTTTTTCGCTCATTTTTCAAGTGCAAAAACCGCTGCAAACAGGCTGTCTGATGGACTCTTTATACAGCGCACTAAAACTAATCTATAATTAATGGAGGAACTAGTAAATGCAGTAAGTACAAGTTTGATAATGTACTTTTTAATGCTTTTTCGTTTTGGTCCGAGGTTGGAAGTAAAGCATCACTCAGCGTCTAGCGTGACCCCCTCCAAATAAAGTGTTTTCACAGGTAAATGGCAGGAGGTGCCACTGTTGTTGAAGCTTAAGACTCCATTGTGCAAAAACCTTTTCATCAAGCAGATGCTCGGCCCCCGAAATTGAAACCAGATCTTTTCTCCGCTTGCTTGAATGTGATTACTGCCAAGGTATAGTGCATCCTCGAGCGCAAGGTAAAGGCCCCAGACGAAGAAAGAAAAAAATGAACACACAAATTAGAGCTGTGACTGCTGCAGAGTTAGTGGATGTGGGCTTGTGGGAGGAAGGGAACGGCGTGTAAATGAATTGCTGTATGCTTAATTAACGCAAAATCCCTTTGTCTTCGGGCTCTGACCGGGGCAATTTGTGGGTGTTCAGCTGAAAATGTGGGGAAATGATTAATTAGCAAGCCCAAATGAAAATGAGTGGAGAGAATGGGCCTCTTCTAGCTTCAAAGGGGGGAAATGTGAGCATCTGGGCCTCGATATGGGGAGGGAACATTCCCCAAGTTGTGGGGGAAAGGACTGATAGTGTACTCACCTCTAAATGACTGAGACCAAAGGCCAGCCAATAACAGCTCTAATTACACTCTGCAAATTGCAGTCATTGCGCAGTAAATAAAAGAGGCAACAAGGTCAGTATTGGAGAGAGGACGAGACGGAGACGAAGAGAGACTGCAGGGTTTCACTCCTGTACATCGGGGTTCCTATAAATCTCATTTTCTTTCAATTATGCACATACAAATTAAGGCAGGGGTGATAAAAACCCTGTGAGTTGAATCTGAAATGATGAGAGCGCCATTAGGAGGTCCGTGTTATATGGTCTGTAGGGGAGATGAAACCGCATGGTTATGAGCCAGCAAATAGACTCATCCCATTCAGAGCTCATTCACGCCGCGGCTTCTCCGCACCGCTCTATTTACAGCGTGTCAAACGCCTGAAGGCTCTTTGATTTCCCCTTGATGGGCTGGTTGGTCGGAAAGTGGATGTTAGAGAAGTTTGACAGATGCAAAAGCAAGATTGATGCTGCTTCAAAGCCGCTTTGGAAGCTGTTTATTGGAGTGGGAGATAGCACTAGTTAAATCAGCCATCTTTGAAGTTGTGCAGCGAGTGCAGGTGAATGGGCAGGAGTGACTGTGTGTGAGACACACACACACTTCGGTAAGAAGCAGAGGGAGAGACTTTGTTATTGCACAATGAGGGGAATCAGGTTGGTAAAAGGACATTTCTGGCTTATTACAACCTTCAGCACCAACTGAACATTCTGTGCTTTGCAGGGAGTAACATGTAATCCAAAGCATGATGGGAGACAAAGTGCACACATAATAACAGCAAACAAGGAAAACAATGACCTTCATAATGATTCAATGATTATTTCTTGTTTACTACTGTTGCACATGTTGTACTTTGATGTTTTTTTTCCTCATTTATAATATCCATTGATAATTGCATAGCCTTTCACAGCCAAGACCATTCTCTAGCGCCGACACCGTGCTGTGTAGAATGGTCTGACTGCACCTCATTATCATCCTGATATATAGGAGGAAAAAACACTCTGGGTTGTTTATATTTCTTTAAATAAATCACAATTATATTGGGCGGTGTTAAGCCCAGGATACAGCAACAGTGTCCCCTGAATATGCCGACAGGGGATTTGATTTGGAAATGGCTAATTAACTGAAAAACTAGCAAGGCTGCCTGATTGCACAATCCACACCTTTGGTACAACTTTGCCAGCTAGCCTGGAGGTTTCCTGTAATGATGGAAATTTTGAAAACGGTAGCATGTAGATAGCAAATGTGCAAGAGAAAGCCACGTCTAATGTCAGGTTTATACCCATAGTCTACATCTGGTGAGTCAGACTAATGACAGCAACAAAAATGTACTGTATACCTCGGAGAAACCACCCGATTTGAATGTTAGAAGCCCATAAAAATGCCAAACATTCCCATTCCCTTCCAGTAGGTCAGAAGGCCCATTTATCATCCATTCTATTACGTATAAACAGAAATTAACCTTGATAATGTCGACATCTCTTGTGCATGTAAAAGCTCAAGGGGCATGGTCAGCATAGCGTCATAGCAAATGGAGCTTTGTAACGTGGTAAACATAGCGACAGCGTGCTTTAAAACCTAAACCATGAGCCTTTTCAGAACCCAACCAACCTAATCACTGATAGAAGTGAAAACCAGCAGGTAGAAATGAAAGTCAAAACGAGACTTAAGTGTGAAAGTTCAACTATACCTATGATCCAAGATGGGACTTAAAGTCAAGTCTCCAGGGTGAAAGTTCCCTGCCAGCATCCACAAGCAGACTTTGTTCCTCTTTGAAAGTCCACCACCAATAAATGTGGTGATAATGCATCTACTGGGAATGATCCATGATTATAACAAACTTTAAATAGACTGTTGAGATCAAGCAATCAGTATGTGCCATTGGTAATTGTCAGCAAAAATGAATGCAGCATAAAATCCACTAAATGTAGGGCACCTAGTTTAAACATTGTTAAAAAAAAAATTGTCAGAACTCCCATAAACGTTCAAACAAAGCTACTTTTAGCCTTCCACACAGCAGGTATAACAGCCCGCTGGCTTCCAGCCATCGTTTTGATAACGCTGCACTCACAAAAGTAGCTGCTGAGATCTGGGGACATTCCAACATCAGTAAAACAAAACCTGAGGAGGCAGGAATGTGTGTGTTGGCTAAAACTGACACAGCGTATTCGCCCCACATGGCTTCTTTTTAGCAATGTTGCTGCTTTCCAAGAATTACCTTGGAGAGTGCCATGCAAGTACAAGCAATAGAATTGATAGCCAAAAAAATAACATCCCAGTTGTAATACACTGGAATTATCCCTGAGCCTGATTGAGAAATTATGTTTTCAGGTCCTTTAAATTCCTACAGATCAGCATCACATTTAGAAAACAACAGAAACGGAACATGATGGTGATCTAATCGGATTAGATTTCACAGTTCCTAAAAAAAAACCTGGAAAACAACCTGATTTTTTTTGCTGTAGATGGAATTACATCCACAAAGGTACAACCAATGATTCAACTTGTGTTGTCATGCTCACACAGCAAACACACAACTTCCTGTACAGCTGCAAGCAGGTTCCTCTGGCCAGATTGATCTGTGCGATCGGCCAAGATAGCCGGGAGTGCCGGCCACATCTATTCACTGAGTAAGTGCTAGGACAAGCTGTTCTTTCAGGGGCCAGCCGGGCAACAATAGGCCCTCTAATAGCTCCAGTTTGTCTCAGTTAAGAACAACAACCTCCCCTCTCTTTTTCCGCTGCATGCACCCACACACACCTCTTACTTTACTCCGCCTGTCGCTGGCTTGACCAAATAATTCCTCAATCTCTCTGTTTGGTTTTCCCTCTCGGGCCGCCGATTGCCGTGTCATCTTTCTCTGTTCCACTTTCTATCACAGAAAGAGCGCGAGGCTAATTAAGTCTACAAAACACTGAATCCACGGTTGGGTTCTCAGAGCGATTCCTGACCTCTGGCCTCCATGTGCAGGTGGACAAGTAAGTGGACAAAAAGATTATTCCCATCATTGTAGCACGTCTTTGAAACACCTGAACCATGACGGCTGATGACTCCGAACATAAGGGATAAAATACTATAGAACTGGCTTTTCATTCATTAATTTGAAATTGAAATGAATTTAAAGTGGTTTTAAATCAATATTTTTCGATGAGGTCTCCTGTGAATTTTCAAGTGCTTCAATATTTCCTCCTTTGTGGAAGTTTCAGCTTAAGAGGTCTGATACATTAACATAGTGGATCATTTAGTGGGTAAAGAGGCTGTTTTACCTACTAAAGATGCAAACATTGACTTCAGATGAAACAGAACAGCAAATAAATATTAATGCTGCTCCTTGTATGAAAATCTAAATGTCCAAATTTAACCATGAAGGGTTAAGCTGCATACTCTGCCATGCATTACACCAATATTAATTTACAAAAAAAAAGAAGCTATTTAAATATTACCACAGTGACTGAAGAAGTTACTTTAATCTGGCAATTTAGATATTCAGATATTTAGATAAGATTCTTAACTTGTTGCAGTCAGAGCCGGCCCTACCCTATCCATTTTAAGAGTTAATAGTAATAACTAGTTTTAATATAATTATATTGAAGGTGAATTCTTTCCCGATTTTGTGGCGCCCCCTGGAGGCCACGGCGCCCTTAGCATTTGCCTATATTGCCTAATGGGCCACCCGGCTCTGGTTGCAGTAATACAAATGTTTACTTAGAGTGCAGTCAGGACATGATGACATCACTGTGAGGAGTAATTAAAGGACCCATATGATGAAAATCCACTTAAAAAAATAATATATATAACTTGAAAGTGCAAAACAAAAGCTATGAAGACACAAAGCTCCTTACTTCTGCCATTGCTCGAGCCATTTTTCTGCGTATAAACTGGGTAGCCAATAGTTGTCGAGCTAAAAAATAGCATAATCCTGCCCCTTTATTGCTATTTATTATCAGGTTTGTTTACTTTTAGGAGCTGCTTCTGCTAATGCTAAAATGTCTCAGCAAAACTCACCAAATCTTCTGCTGTTGGCTGCAAGAGTGAACACAAGAGTCTTCATGCACTCCCAGTATTTGAGGAACTGAACACCCAGTGTATAACTTTTATTTTTGATGGTAATGCCACCACAACAACAGGAAAATGATTGTGAGTGTTAGCAGGTTATGCGACTGATATTGCTAATGCTATTATTAGCTGTGATCGTAGTGATTTGGAAAACAAATTCTGAAATGGTGGAAACTTTTTTGTTTAAACAGTAACTTTTTACTCGAGTTGAATTCCCCATAAATGTGTTCTTATTTGCATACAGTTGAAAACAACTGCTGTCAAATCCAGCTGCTGAGAGAGTCTTCTTCCTGAAGGGCGCTTGGATAGTGAACGGTGAAATGGTCACGATGAAATGAGCCATCTTTGCATTGTTTTGAGCTGAAAAGTAAATTGAAAGACACATTCTGGGGACATGAGGCTTTCATTAATTTGCTGAAAATCTGCACAATAGAGGGATCTTTAAAGGTGCAGAGGAGGTAAGTAAATGATGCTTTCCAGCCGTATGTTAAGTTTCGCTTCAAGAAACATATAAAAACTAAACTTTAAATAACATTAACTACCTTTCCAATGATGGTACCACATTGGATTTTCATAAAGGCAGTATTTGGGATAGTTCAAATAACACAAGTGGTACATAAACTGATTAATATTGGATTCATAAAGCACTGTTGATGTGCATCACTAGGTCAAGATCAGCAGACACAAATCTTCCATATATGAATTTATGCTCCAGCATGCAAAAGCCCCAAAACCCAGCAGTAATTATGATTAAGTGCATCCATGCCTCAGTGTACATATCAGCATATTCAACACCTGTTTACAGCCGGCATGTGGGTCTCTTGTAATGTAATGCGTTATTGATTACCAATCACAAAGGCTGGAGTCTCCACCACAAGGCCACTGCGATGCCTAACCGCATTAGCGAAAACAGGATATGACATTTCCACGCTGCAGCTCACAAACAGAATAACTGAGCATCACATATGGTGGATACACACTAATTGACAGACGATGCAGTCGACTCTCGTTGTTGTTTTTTCTGTGTGTTTTTTTTTTCCCTGACACTGCAGAGATTTTCAAGGAGATTGTTTTCACTGTGGTGTGAAGTAGGCTAAAAGTAGGACGCAGCAGGCGTGATGAGCAGAGGAAGGAAAAATAGACAAACAAACCAATTACATGATTCACTTGTACAGAGAGGTAAGAATAAGTACCATCTCCAGCCCGTCATCACTTCGCTGTGCGTCCTCATTTTTAGTTTGTGACGCCCATTTGTTTAATTCAAAGCAATGGTCCAATCAGTCATTTTAACATTCTGAACCCTAAACCAGCAGTTTCTAGGTGTTTTTTTTGCTCCTGTCACTTTTTTTTACTGCAATATAAAGTCCTGCACCTATATGGAAACAACACAAGCATGGCTAAAAGTAGAGAGAACTCAGAAATGTGTTTTGTGCAGTCATATTGACATAAACCAATCTCTTTATGTGACAAAAATATTGGAAAAAACAGCTGAAGTCAACATGTACAACATTTTCCCAAGTGAACACAGGTGTCGACATAAATATATGCACTTTACTACTTACATTTTTCAAACCTCTACAACCTAGGCTTTAAGGTACAAAAGATGTTTCACCATGCTGAATGGATCCTCCAATAACAACAACTTTTTGCTCTCACTTTATCGAAATTGTTTCGATACACAGCCTGCAGTTCAGCCGAATTGTTCCTAAATGTTTGTTACGTGACTAATTTTAGTTGAGTAACTTATGGCTTCTCGATTGTGCCGTCTGGAGCCAACAGTTTTGGTGATATCCTAAATAATACATGTAAAAAAAAAAGCAACTTTGATGAAATATCATAATCTAAAGCTGAAATCTGATGGTTTTTTTAGGATACAATTGCAAGTCATAAAATAATAATAATAATCTAACCTTTATTGATTCCCTTGGGGAAATTCCTTCTCTGCATTTGACTCATCCTATTCAAAGCTAACCTTAACTATACATACTAGGAGCAGTGGGATGCCACGGTGCAGCACCCGGGGAGCAGTCAGGGGTTAAGGGCCTTGCTCAAGGGCCCACAGTGGTGGTGACTGGGACCCCTTGAGCTCAACATCTTGCCAGTCCGGAGGCTCGAACCAGCGACCCACCGGTTACAAGTTGACTTCACAAACCACTAGGTCACCACTACCCCAAGACAGCATGCCTTTGAAACCCGGGTTTGAGTTCAGAGGGTTAAGCCATTGTACATTTGGTACATTTCTAATGAACCCACAGCAGATTCTGTTTGCACTGAAACCCTGGATTTAAACCAACGATCCCTGGATTACTGAAGATGATTTCTAAGCAGATCCATTGACATCTGTCTGCAATGGACAGGGATGGATTTATGGCATCAGTAAGTGTAAGTAAAAAAAAAATCACCTCTATGTTTTAAGTTTTAGGAATCATTTGCATCATTTACACTTTGATGTAAATAAACCACCAGAATGCATTAATAACTAGATTTAGACCACAGATTGAGCCTTTATTGGTGTCGACCTGGCCTCTTTGATCTAGTGAGAAAAATCTATGCCTCTATAAGCCGCCGTGTGCAAGTGGATGAGATCGGACTGCCTTCATCCCCTTTTAGCTCCTCAGTCGATATGCTAACAAAAACACAACCCTGCAGCTTGGGTGTCAGTCACTTTTGCACAAACATACAGATGGATCGGCACACAGAGCCGTTCCTCGGGAGGATAATTTGGGCTTTCCGGCACTATTCCAGTTGTTGACTTTGGATGCCGCGCCAGGTTGTCATTACCTCACCGGTGCAGCTCTCACCTGCCTCTTTCCCACCATCTACCTGCGTCTAGATCCCTGGTAAGTGGCCACTTGACACTTATTCCTCTGAAAACATTGTGTTCACGGGCGTATTCTCTGTGTAGGACTCACTATATCTAAAGATGAATTCAATACATTTACCTAAAGAAGCGTAATCGTTGTTTCGTCCGTTTGAGCCCACTATGAATCCAGTTTGTACAAATAAAATGAATACTGACCAGTTTTTAAAAGCATTCCGCACATGTTTGAGATTGTTTTCCAACTTTGCAGACAGCATCTCACAATCTCTAAATCCACTCTTAACAATTATGCATTCGTACTCTGTCTTTGCAAAGAATGTTCCGACTTTCAAAATATGCGAGTCATCTGTTTAAAAAGCCTTGAATAAATGAGCCACACTGTCCACAATCCATCGCGGTAGATGACCAGAAAGCAAACACGCAGCCGACTGAAAACACCCAAGCATCCCTCAGTCTCCCCCCCCGGCTTCACCAGTCACAGCTTGCAAAGAGGAAAATCCATCTAAAATCTTGCTTATTCTATGTTTTGGGGGAATGAAAGAGCCGAAAGCAAGCTAAATGCAATTTGCAGTTAATGGACTAAAACATGTAAAACTGCTTACATGTTCTAGTGTGTACGGCCACACATAACAGACTGCATTTATTTGTTCGGTTCACTTCACCCGTAAACGAGCACCGGCGAGCAGGATGAATGTGGACAGGTGTGCTCGCACGTTATCTTTGGGGAGTAATTTAACTCGCCGTACCCTCGGTGGCCTGGCAATGCGAGCTACCACCCACCGGGCTTCTGCTAGCTGAAATAACACCGGCGGGGCAGCTGAAGTGGCTGAGTGTGTCGGTGAAGGCCAGTGAAGAAGGCCGAGGATATTATAATGGATCCCACGCAGCTCCACATGCGGTTTTAGCCCCTCCCATTTGTGGTTGTGTGTTTTCCTTCTGTACAATAAAGTGAGACAAGAGCCCAAAGCTATAAGCTGCTGAACACACGTGGGCACAGCTGGCAACCTTGACTTCACCTTCACTTGTGCATACTAAGGAAGGTGTATTATTAACTCCAAGATTCATCCAGAGGCCAATTTAGCAACTAAGAAATACATTATTTTTATTAGCTTTGGTTATTTCTTTATTTGATAAGAATAATGTAGCTCCAATGCAGAACTTAAAACTGATGTGCTCCTGATCATTTCCAAGTACAATGAAATACTCAACCAGGGTTCTTGCACCATTTTAAAAGTCAAATTTAATGCTTTTTAAGACATTTTTAAGACCTCAACAAATATAATTTAAGACCCAAAAATGTCATAACAATTTCTGTGGTAGAATATAATCTTTTTGCA